>WRNY01000049.1:0-257549 GCA_012978405.1 Pseudocercospora macadamiae
TAGCTCTTTTATAATTTAGATAGACTATAAGAACCTAGAATACTTTATAATAAAATAATAACTCTTAGAGAGATAGATCTAGTAGTATAAAACTCTTACTAAATACTAGTTCTTCTTAATATATTATTTAGGAGTAGAAGTAGTTATACTAGATGCCTTCTCTTAGAGGAAGTAAGATACGTTAGAAGTAGATAATAAGCTATCCTATTTCTATAGATTCTTAGAGCTAGATTTAGTACTAAACTAGCCGAATCTAGTAAGAGATAAGATAGAAGTAAATAGAATAGTAATAGTAATAACTAAGTTAATAAAGAAATAGCTACTAACTTTATTATTACTAGAGCCTATTATAGATAGTATAGACGCTAGAAGACTCTTCTAGAATATAGATCTAAATAACCTCTAGGTCTTAACTACTCTTAAAGATATACTATACTAATTAGTACTCTACTTAGTTTAGAATAGAGACTAAACGTTACTAAGCGACCTAAAGATAAAAGTTTAAGTAGGCGACTATAGCCTCGACTTAAAAAGACGCCTATACTATAGAAACAAACTATAGGTTCTAGGTACCTTAATTTTAATAGAAAATAAGTATAAGGAGTCGAGTACTAAAGTATTAAGTAATAATATCCTTAGAACTAAGATTATTTAGTCTATATATAATTTACTAGTCTATAGATACTCTAGTAGAGATACTACTATAACTATCCTAAGTCGAGATTTTTACTAGCTACTATAATTTTAGTATATATAGTAATTTCTTCAAAACTGCGACTACTATAGAAGAAATAAGGTTTAGAGAGAACTTAAATATAGACTTCTAAAATCTCTACTAGTATCTAACTATTTCTTCTAGAAAATCGCTATAGATTTTATAATAGATCTCTCTAACTCGAAAGGAAACTACTACTTATAGGTTATTAAAGATCGACTAAGTAAATAGATAACGCTAGTCGTAATACCTAGTATAAAAGTAGAGGACTACGCTAAAGAATTTATAGATTACTAGGTAAAATACTATAGCTTACCTAGAGCAATTATAAGTAATTATAGTATAAACTAGATAAGTTTCTTCTAGAGAATACTTTATCGATCTTTAGACGTTTAATAATAGCTTAGCTCTACTTACTATCTATAAATAGATAGAAGTCCTAAGAGGTTAAATTAAGAAGTATAAGTATACTTACGCAACTATATTAACTAAGAGTAATCCGATTAGAAAAAGTAGCTCTCTACTATAGAACTAGTATTAAATAGTTACTACTACTTAGGGATTAGAATAAGCCTCTTCTTTACTATATATAGATATAAAGCTCTATCGCCTATAGCTTTATAACTAGAATTAGAAGATAACTAGAAGTTATTAGTAGTAGACTAAGCCTAATAGTTTATAAAGAAGCTAACGAGCTTTTCTAAACTATACTAAACTAGTATAGTAGTAGTAATATAGAAATAGAAGGATAGCGTAAATAAGAAAAGAACTCTAGTACCTATATACTAGGTTAGTAATAAGGTATAGCTTAACTTAAAGAACTATTATACTAATCGACCTAAGTAGAGCCTAGATTATAAATATATAAAATATACTATTTTCGAAGTATTATCGCTAGTATTAGTACGTTTGTTAGGTATACTAAGAAATATCTATCTAGTATTCTATACTAATCTATTACGCCTAGTAGAGAATAACTTTCTACCTAGATAGGAATCTAATAATTCTTAACTAGACCTAGTCCTATTTAAATTATATAAAGAATAGTAAATAGAAGAAATTCTATATATAAAGAATAAATTCTAAGAATAAAGAAGGTAAGCCTTAGTAAAATAGTTAAGTTACTATAAGCCTACGTAGGAACCCTTAGAAAACCTAGTAGATATAATAGCTCTAGATAACTATAAGGAAAAATATAGGAGTACTAAAGTTAATAATAGACCTAGGCAAATATATAAGAAAAAAATAAAGTTCTAGAGATAAACCTATAGAATATAGATAAAAAATATAGAGAATTAGGCGTTTTTTAAGAAAGAAGTTTAAGGAAAAGAAAAATAGAAGAAAATTTTTAGAAAGAGACTTAGGAAATTTTATAGAAATAGAGTATATTTATTTTATAATAATATAGAGGATACTAGACTTCTAGTATTTACTACTAGAGTATACTAAGGAGAATATAAGCTTCTATTCTTCTAAAAACTAAACTAAAATACTTAGAAACTACTATAGAGGACTCGAATTTATAACTTTTCTATCTAATTAAATAATACTATTATTTTATAGTTCTAGTAGGTTCTTTTTATACTTTTCTAAGGTTAGTAAATAGAGGACTCTACCTAGTCTATTAATAGATTAGTAGTTAAAATAAGTTAGAAATAAGTAGTAATTATATAAGATACTACTATACTATAACGTTCTAAATAGTATTAGTAACTTTAGTAGTAATCTTACTAAAAGGACTAGTTAGTAATTAAAAAGTAATAGAATCTAGAAATTTAATATACTTAGATAGTAGACTAGACTTCTAAATTAGGCCTAAAGCCTTCTAGGCCTTAAGTATTTTCTTTAGATTATTATAGTAAGTATAGCTATAGAATAATTAGTAAGCTAGATAAAAATAATTAGAAGTAACTTATACTATATTATTATTTCTAGCGTAAGTCTAGAAGGCGTAGGTAATAAATACTATTTTAGGACTAAGTAGTTAGTAGAAGTTTTCGACTAGAATTAATAAACTTTATAGTAGCTTATAGATTTAGTAGAAATACTTATAACTCTAGTAGATATAGGTATAGGTACTCTAGAGAAGTTAGTAGACTTAACTTAAAAATAGTCGGAAGTAGAAGACTTACTTTTTACTCTTTATATTTTCTATCTATAAGAGTATAGTCGATATAGTAGATAATAATAGCTATCTATAAATAGTTAGTATACTATTTCTAGTAGCTAAGAATTTATAGAAAGTAATTAATATATACTTTATTTATATATTTATTAAGAAAGAAAAGAGAGTTTAGAAAAAGAGTTAGAAGTTTAAATATAGCTTTATAAGTAAGGTTTATAAATAAACTCGCTTTACTAGTATAGAAAGTAGCTCTAAAACAAATACTATAAAAGCTTACTTTAAATCTAATATATATTAGGTAGAATACTAGAGCTTAGCGTTAGAGTAAGCTTTTTCTATTATTAAGAAACCTTATTTATAGTAAACCTTAACTATAAGTAAACTTTTAAAAAGTTAATATTAGTATAGAAAGAGTTACGTTTTTCTAATCTAGAGGTTTTATAAGATTTATAGACAAAAATAGTTAGTTTCTACTAAGTCTCTATATACTTTCGACCTAGAAGTAAGAATATTAGAAGCCTACTATTTTCTTATAGAAGTTAGCTAAAATAAGCTAAATATAGCTAGAAGAAAAAGAGAGAAGTAATATAAAGAGTAAGGCTCTAAGATATAAACTCTAGCTAGTAGCTAGAGCTTAGCGTTCCTAAAGCGAAGAGTAGCTTAGTACGTACTACTTCTTTTCTTTTAGACTTAGCTTAAAACCTAGCTTCCTTCTTTATTAAAGGTATTAACTTCTATAAGGAACCTCTACGTATATATTATTTCTCTATAATACTAGTATAGTAATATAGAAGTAGCTAAAGCCTCTTTATATTAATTATTTATTTTTTATAACTTTAGCTATATAAGACTATAAAAGCTACTATTTTTCTTATAGGAAAAAGTAATTAATTAATATAATATTATATATAAGAGATATAAGCTAGGTAAACTTAATTAGTAGTAGTTTAAAGCCTTACTTAATAAAGAGATACTTTCTAAATATCTTTATCTATTCTTTTATAGCTAGTATTAGTTATATAGCTATATTTAGTTTAATAGTAAGTATAAGAATAATCTAATAACTTTATATTAGATTAATAAGTATATAGACTACTAGAAGTTAATAGATAGTAGTAATAGTACTAATAATATAATAACTATTTATAAGCGCTAATTTAGTAGTAATATAATACTTTATAATAATATACTATTAATTAGTAGAAAGGAGTTAGTTAGTAGTATACTAGAGTATAATTACTATATTTTTCTATACTATATTATTAATAACTTTAAAGAATACTTCTATAGCTTTATATATAAAGTATAACTCTATTTATATCTTTTAAAAAGTAACTATAATACTTATATCTATTTTCTTTATTAGTATTATATAGCGACTATAAATAAATAGCTAGTAAAGTTATTAATTAATAAATAGATTAAAAAAAAGATAGTTAAGAAGCTAATTAATAAAGTATATAATAACTTTATTAATAATAATAAAGTTAATAAAGATAATAAAGATAATATTCTACTAGGCTTTATAGACTATACTATAGAAGAAGATAAAGAATATACTATTAAGTATACTTATATAAATAAGATAGTATTTTTATTTTTACTATTTAGTATAATTTAGTAAATATTATAAATATTAATAAATATAAAAGTAAATTATAATAGTAACTATATCTACTATAGTCTATATACTTCTATTATTAATAACTACTTACTTATATAATAATTTATATAATATCTACTTTTTTCTACTTTTTATATACTAGTAACTCTAAGCTAATTATAATACTTATATACTACTAATATATTAATATTTCTATTATATAATATATTACTATAAAAGTTAGAAGAATAGATAGATTTAGCTATAGATACGCTTTAATAGCTAGTATTATCTACTCTAGTATCTTTACTTAAATATATAAGATAGATAATAAGTAATATTAATATAATAGATAAGTTAATAAATATTTATAAAAAATATATATTCTTTAATAAGAAAATAGATAAGATACTAAGGTTATAGTAGTAAGATTCTATAGTATTAATAGCGATAATAATACTTCGAAAATAGCTATACTAGTATCTTCTATATTAACTTTAGCTTTATTTTTAATATATTAATATACTAATAAGGTATCGACTATTTTTAGTACTAGTAGTACTAGCGGTACTAGCAGTCCCAAAATGGGCGTGGATAACTAGCGAAAACACGGTCTTGGCGGGATTCGTAGTCATTGCGAATACCCACTATCGCCAAGACGTCCGTGCCCGGTGCCAGAATACAGACACCCCTCTCGCTCACTACTCCATGGCGTCGCCTGTCTGAAACGACGAACACATTTCGGCTTTCACCAGCTTTCCAAAGAACAGCTTCGAGAAACTCGTGTCTATCTACTAAGACTCTTCTTGGCTCGGCAACATTAAAAGTTTCTCGCTTACCGTATGAGCCCGTGATCTTGGTTCTCGTCAGACACGAGAGATAGAGTTTTGATGGTGTCCTTTGGTTGTCTTGGAGGTTGGTTTCCGGGAAGCATTCTTTCGCATTCCATGATTCTGCAAAAAGTCTCCCCTTGGAGATTCGCGAGATTATTACGAGAGTAGGTGATGAGAACGGAGAATTCCTTCTCGTGGTTGTTCGGAGAGCGAATCCATGACATGAGCGGTCAGCGGGTACTTCGGAGGATGTGATCCACGATTTGTTCACATAAAACTAGTAGTACACTACAGTACCAGACTTTCTAAGCTAATGCAATTGGTTGCCGCCAAGGTTCTGTCGGTCTCACTATTCTTTGGCTGCCACATGCTCTGGCTTGAGATCGTACCAGTACCAGGTAGAGAGACACAGAGCTGTCATTCCTCCCGCTGTGGAGCATAAGCAAGAATCAGCAGTCTAAATCTAGGTGCATGCTGTACATGGGACACAAGTAGAGTCTTTGGTCACGAGACGTGAGCTATACAGTAGGAGCAAGTTGTACGAGGTGAGCTCGAGGGTGGCTTGCAGGTAGGCATGAGGTGGTCCTCCGCCCATGGCCGACGTGCCGAAGCTGCTGGCCAGTGGTGGCAAACGCTTGGTGGGTGGCCGATTCGATTCCTTCTATGATGTTGTTAGTCGTGCGGCTGCGATGCCATTCTTGCTCGTACGATATGTCACGACCGACGCAACTAGAGAGAGCTGCATCTCTGCAACGTTCTATAATGCTCTCTCAACATGTATGCTCAGAATAGCCGATGGAAAGCTCTGGATGCTATGCCAAGGTAGGGATCATAACCATGTTGCCTTGGTCGTTGAGGGTCGTCTCTGGTTATGCCAATCGTACTTTGTTTGGTAGGCTCCTTTGACCAGGCAGAATCATCGTCGTTGATCCTCATGCCATCATCAAGTCGCGGCAGTTGCAATTGCTTTCGTGGCCGTCTTACCTCCCCAGGTAGTAGGCTCGGAGTACTTTGCGAAGTTGATATCTTCAAGATTTTGATTGGCAGGGTTGGAGTATTCACTTGCGTCAAAGTTCTGATTCGGTCTAGTCAGATCTTATAATGGTGCACGGGTTCTAGAGGTGAGCTACAGCTACCGTGAACCAGACGGGGCTCGTAACGTCGCTTGCTTCCTTGGAGGTACCTCACTACTGATTCACGCATGTCTTGGGTGCAGGTAGGGTGGACCCGATTGCTCCGTCCTGCAGTCGTTGAGAAAAATGCTTGGCTGTCCACTGTATTCAACGCAGTCAAGCTCATGTGGCTATGGCTATGCAGAAGAACTTTGAGCCATACAGCCGTTGGCAGACAGGTCGGCTGCGTGCATTACAACCCCGTGGTACCAGCGGTACGATCGATGTCGGAAGTCCCAAGTGGATGTGACAAGCCGGCTTGCTACAGTGCTGCTCGTCGCCCACTGCATGGTCCGCAGCGTTCGCGAACATTGGCGCGTCGTTCCTGCTCGTCCAGCATGCAGATAGCGTTGTTGAACTAAGGATCTGCCGTATGAGCCTGAGGACCCTTCAAACACCGAATGTCGCACCTCGCGGGAAGCCTGAACTACGTGCCGTGCGTACTAGCAATGTACATGCACAGTCATTGATAATTCTGGCAGGATCATTAACTTCTTGTGTGGTCCCGCATCTCACCTCTGCTGGGTGGCTGGTTTTGGAAAGCTCTGCTGGCCTGGCCGCGCGGGACACAGCTGCAGCTTGACGTCGACGTTCGTGCTACCTTCTGCTGGGGATGCCTCAGGAGGGTGTGCTACTGGGAGTGTCGGCAGGTCGCCACTCAGAAAAGGCCCCTTTGGGAGGGGTGCCGGCAAGTGAGACTTCTTGATCAGCTTGCGCCGAGATACCGTTGTACAACATACCTTGAGCGCGGTCGCACAGGAAGTATGCATGGACGTCCCTCTTTCGCCTGGCCGCGGTGTCACCAGGATCGGAACATTTTGATCGAGTGGAGTATCGCCACTTCACCTGAGGCAGACGCTGTGGCCACCGCAATTGGAAGGCAGAGCAGGTCAAGTAACATGTCAAACCTCACCCGACGGTCTGCCTCAGGCTTGAGGTCCAGTGGGTGTGAATCCGTAGTGCATTCCAGCCATTCAGTGCTGTGACTGTTGGATATTATTTTCGTCGTGCGTGTGGGACTTTGGATGCACCCACTTCCTTCTACACCTGGTTGCTTCGCCGTGCAGTGCAGTACAGTACCTCAAGGAATCTTCGACATTATCGCCGTGCGTTTGCCCATCACACCTCCATCCAGTCAGTCGTGCGTCACATGATCGTCGACTTGCAGAAGCGACCTTGGTAAGGCGTCTAAGGCTCAGACTCGCGCGCATATCGTAAGCGGCAAGGTCGAGCATAGGCGAATAGGAAGACGAGCACCCAAGACACCCGGCAGTGGGAATGGGGCGGCCTCCTTGAATCTTCCACGTGCTGTGCAAAGCGAAGCACAGGTGCTCGCCACAGCTTGTGCGCGTGTGTGTGTGTGAAGAGCCTCAAGCCTTGGTTGTGCACTGCACTGTCCGAGCTGTGGTACCGGGGCGAAGTGCAGGAGGCCTCTCCACTGCGGTTGGTTGCCTTTGGTTTGGAAGCAACTTGCAAGGGAACTGCGTCAGACACTTTCCGCTTGCTCGCCTCGCCTTTCACACATGGGGCGGATTGCGCTACGGTTGGCGGAAATGTGGCATCGGAAACAAGTGCTTGTCACATTCACTGACTCCCGACTTCATGCCATCCATGGACTTGGTGAATTTCTGAGTCGAGCACACATTCCGATGGGTTTCGCACGGGACACCTCTCCTTGAGCATCCTGGACGCCTCAATGCAGCAACCAAGGAGGCTTGTCGGTTATTGCTTCCGATCTAGGTGTCAGAGTGTGTGCACTTGTTGGCAATAAACGACTCATGTGAAATCCCTACCAAGATCCAGATAACAATAAATCATAGGAGATTGGAAAGTCAAATGCAGTGAGGCTCAGAAAGCTTCATGCCGGTGACGGCAAGAGTATTGTACATCATATATCGGTGTAGCTGACCGGTCCAGTAGGAAGTCGGTCCAAAGTTTCGTAGTACAATTCCATCATCTATACTCATAGCCGTAGGATTTCACACGCCGGTGAATGCTAGGCTTGACTTCTATCGTGCTCTCTCTCAAAGCAGTGGCCTGGCTGAGGCTCACTTCCATTTCCTAGAGGTAAACTCCAAATCTGATCACTCTTCCTTCCACCCAAATACATTGCAAGAAGCAAACAGACAAAACAAAACATCCTGGGGGTATCTTTACAAGTTCCATTTTCGCAGGCCCAACAGATAGCAACGCTTTCAATATCGCTCAGATCCTGGTATTTCATGTCGTCATCATCAACGCCGTGCGTGGAAGGGGTTTTGGCCAATATAAACATCCGAAGAGAAAGTAGGCATTAAAAGGAGGTAGGTAGATCGAAGCCAGTGGACCGTCTTAGAAGGTGGCCGCCCAGGAATGACTGGGCATCGCGAAGTTGGCGAACATTTGTTGACCACATCGGCGGAAGTCCGGGAAATTTCCAAAGAATTGGCCGGAAAAGACGGGAGGTACCACTGACTTAGGAGGTGACGTATAGAGGGTTGGTTGGGGAGTGCAGTGTCCAGATGCAGGCGGAGTAAAGAGCATTGTTTGTTGTGAATAGTCTGGACTGGCTGGGGGTGAAGGGTACTGCTGCGCAGGGAGATCCAATCTCGGTACTGGTTCGTAGGCTCCACTTACCACAGCCAAAGGTGAGCCCACAGGTGTCTCAACTGGGCTGTATGGAGGAGTTGCTGGTGCCGTGCACGGTTTGGAAGCGCTTTGAGTGGTCAAGCGTGGGCAGTGCAAGATCAATTCTCGAAGCTCTCCGATGGTGATTCGTTTCTGAGGGTTGAGTTCGAAGATCCTTTGCAAGATATGGTTCAAATCACCAGAGATAGGAAGAATAGTTTCCAAGAAGTTGCGATCCTTCATAAATGCTCGGAACGTGGAATCATCCATTGACGCTCGTTTCCATGGGTTGCGACCACAGGTAAGATTGACCAGTATCACTCCGAGTGACCAAATGTCATTGGGAGCCGATGCATAGCACGCATATGGCTTTGGATTAGATTGTTGACACTCTAGCTATGTGGTCAGTAACAGATTTCAAATTAATTTCAAGTTATCCTGCCTACCTGGTGACATGTAGAAGGTGGATCCACATCCAAAGTCCGAGGTAATGCGGTCCTGTGTGGCAAGTCCAAAGTCTGCAAGCTTGGCGGTCCATCCATTGTCTGTAACCAGGACGTTCTCAGGCTTCAGATCCCGGTGGTAGATTCCTCTGGCGTGGCAATGCTCAACTGCGGCAAGAATCTGTAAAAACACCTGCTTGGCCTTGAAGTCATCCCCAACGTAGTGGCCTTCGTCCGTGATCTTGGAGAAAAGGTCGCCTTCTGGGCAATACTCAATCACAACATAGGTGCAATCGACCGCGTCCAGAATCTTCACCAAGGAAACCACATTTGGATGCTGGCTCGCAGCGTAATGCAATTGAATCTCACGATCCTGGAACTTCCGCTGCCGTGGATCGAGTCCGAGTTTGTTCAAGGCCTTGACAGCATACTGAACATCAGTAATGACGTCTCGAGCCCTGTACACAGTTCCGTAGGCGCCAATACCAAGAACTCCGGTTAATTGAATGCTACCACCGAGCACTTGGCCAATCCTGTCCTGAGGGTTGCACAATCCAGAAGACGTTGGCGACGGTGGAGGAGTAGGAAGCATCGTCGACCTGAAGAGGCGTCCGTCCAAAAGGAACCCGGATAAGCTAGAAGCTGCAAACACTCATGAGAAATGGCAAGAAATAAACAGATCCAATGGCAAGTCCAGAAGTAGAGCAGAGCAGAGATCCGTGGTTCAAGAACTCCTTGGGTCGTCAGTCGCTGATCGATGGCAGTAACAAGGAACGTCGAGCGGTTGACAAGAGAATGTTGCGGCTGAAGAGTGAGGCGTCAAGCAGCAGCAATAGAGGTTGAAGTCGAAAGGCCGGCCGTGTGGTGTAGTGTCGTGCTGCTGATGATGTAGCAGAGGCAATGGCGGGGCGTTAGGTGCTGTGATAAAGGCTGCGGATCCCGGTCAAGACGGAACAACGTTCTGTTATTAGGAAGGATTGAATCTAAGGCCGGATGACGAGAGGTGATGGGCTGGATAGAAGACAAGGTGCGAAAGAAGTATTCATCACAGCCTTTGGGAGGCGGACATGTCCATGGGTGAGTCTTGTCTGCTGTCAAAACGACACATCCCCATCTCCAAACTCGACATTAGCGCAAAGATCCCTGGGCTACATGGCTCGCACTTTGCTAGCGTCCTGCACGACCAGGTCATGACCGTCGCATGGACTAGCGCAACTCTGATGCTGCCTATTTTTTTCGCGGGCGAGCTTGGCTCGAAGAATCCGTAGCTCATGGGTAACCGCTAAACGTTGCCAGATCCCTGTGCGTTGCTTGCGTGTCAATGGTCCATCGAATTAGGTGGGCAACGCCACTCCTGGACCCGCCTGCACGCATCCACCAACAGATGAAACAAAGACCGCGGGCACGGTCCTTCTCGGTCGTTCAGAGATGCCGCTGCCTTCAAAGACGTCTCTAGCCCGTTTCCAACCACACGAGCGGTGGCGGGTCACTCGGCAGCAGTGTCTCTTTGATTGACATGGCAAAGAGCGGCACGGGCGCTTCTTGTCGCAGGCTGCTGGCCAGCGGTTCGGTGGTGTAGGGCGAGTCTGGCTGGGAGCAGCGCTTGAGGTACTCAGCAAGGAGCACCACGATTGGATGACACCTGGTCTCTGGCAGATGGCCTCATGCTAAGCGACAACAAGGAATGATCAGCGGGCCAATTAACGAAGCCCCAGGCTATTCGTAACAAGAGGCACGAGCTTTCGTACCGCCCGCTGAACTAGCCTCAGCTCCCGAAGGCGCAGGCAGCGGCCAGGAAGAGACAAGCCTAGAAAAATTGCTCACTTCCAGAAGATCGGCCATGGGAACACTGGCGTCCGTCCATCGTCAGCACTTGGCGCAGCGTCTCTGACTTTCTGCGTTTGAACCTTATCCACTCTGCACTCTACAGAATGACACCAATCTGCGGCTGATTGGTCGGTGTTATTATTCGTGGCCTGCGACGCCCCAGTCGTCCCGGTACGTCCTCTCGTGCTACTGCGAGCGACGTGAGAGGGTTAGACTCATGCAGTCGACTGCGTTGAGAGCGATCGATGGTGATGCAGGCGACCTTGGAGGGAAACGCTGTCCCGAGTGCGTGTCCCTGAGGTTTCGCTCCTGTCGCTACGCTTCGGTCTCGCGTCTCGCAGGTCAACGGTGGCCTGCGTCAAAGTGCTGCCCTGTCCTCGTGTTTATTGGTCGAAGACTTGGCTGATCACCGGTTGTACATCAAAATGCTAGCCTCTGCGCAGGATTGGCTGCCTCTCCCAATCGGCACGCCGTGAGATGAACAAAATTGCGGGCGCTGACGGTCGTGGATCATGTGCGGCCATCAAATATTGATCAGTACAGATGGCTTCATCTCTCATCTTGTGCTGAACTGCGCCATCGATGTTCTGTGCCGTTCGCAGCAATCTTCATTTCAGCTATGTGTAGCCGCAACGTCTTGTGTAACATTCATCAAGGCTGCCTTGAACGAGAGATCCGAGACATAGCCCAAGGGCCGTTGGAAAGCAAAGGACCGCATTCCGCAATCACGTGTGTGTACCGCATTATTGAAGGGTGTCTGCCAGTGGAAAGATCGGCGGAAGCACTCTCGGGTGTGCAGCTGTGGCCTGTGTTGCTGTGCCACCACCCAGCCTTGCTTGACGCTGGACTGCAGGGACCGAGTGTTGGCAGCTCATGCAAAGCGCCGCACCAAGTCTCCCTGGATTTCTGAGACTTGCCAGGACCACGTCACAGCGAAACTGTCGAGCACCAAAATGGAGTCTAGGCCTCGTGGCCTGGCGTCTATGCCGTGGCTTGCCTTTTCGTGGGCCCACACGATGCTTTGCAGTAGCCCGCTCTTAAGCTGGAACAGCTAAAAGCTTCCTCGAATTCTCTGCACGCTCTCATGAAGCGCTAGACTGTTGTTGGACAAACCTCCTTCTCGCGATTTCAAGATGCACCAACGAACGGACGGCATCGTCGCTACAGGGGCGTTAGCCTTTACATGCTATCAAACTCGATGCACTCCAAGCTATCGATTATGCAAGCTCATCCGTGGCTTCCGCTCACTGTGCATTCCCAGCTCAATGCATGATTCGTACGCCTGAGGCACCCGCGGGAGTATGGGTATGGATGCAATCAAGGCAACTTGTTGTGTTGTTGACTCTGGTTGACCTCGCCAACGCCAGCATTATTATCAGCACCTTGTTTCGATTGCTTCAAGCAAGACCTGCAAACCCACCAGACAGCTTAAACCTTGTACATTTGTTGCTGAGACAGCAGCGGGCAAATGAAATATTGAATCATACGCGAACCTACCTAGTGCGATCGGTCCTTTCGCCAACATTCTGGCGTTCGTTCCGGAGCAATTTACG
Organism: Pseudocercospora macadamiae; assembly: GCA_012978405.1. Classification (NCBI taxonomy): domain Eukaryota; kingdom Fungi; phylum Ascomycota; class Dothideomycetes; order Mycosphaerellales; family Mycosphaerellaceae; genus Pseudocercospora; species Pseudocercospora macadamiae. Next base: position 12,879 of record WRNY01000049.1, read on the forward strand.
AGTTGCTGCAAGAGAAATATCGTGACTCCAGTGATTGCGCTGCATTCAAGCGCGCGCGTTCGAGAGCCTCGGTAGATTGCTGTATCAATCGTAGCGATCATGGAAAACCATGGCCAATGATTGTTGGCATACGGCGGAGCAGGTACCGACTGCCGTCCACTGCAGCGTTCTCACTGACATACGGATCACGATTGATGTGGATGCTGTTTGAGGCAAATACCGTACCAAGCAGGATCAAGCAGGCATGAGGCATTTCACACGCGCTACGCCTTCGTATTCTATGGATGTCAGCTCCCGTTTCGCAGCTGCTCGTGAAATAAGACCGTGTGGCGAGCTTTTCCCAAGCCCGCGACCGACGCCGAGCTGTGTCTCGAGGAGCGGCCGCAGCCACGAATGACCAGGGTCATTAATAAGCTGCAGAGACCACGACGCCATTCTTGTAGCGTGGCTGTATCGTGATGAAGCTAAGGATGTGTGAGCGGTAATGCTGGTTGGTGTTCTTGGAATACTTGGAAGCGCTCGCAGGTTCTTCCAGCAGATACGAACAATGCATGCTCTCCATAACGAGCCTTGCAAGCTCTGAGGCCTATCGATGCCGGTGTATTCCTTCGATGGAATGATGCTCCTTCTCTTACGTGCCCACAACCGAGCTGTGTTGTTTCACTCCGGCGTACCGAAGTGCTCTCATCAGCTCCGTGGAAATAGCATTTCAGAGCCAAAGAGGCAGTCATCATTAGAAAATGCGCCGCTTTCGAGTCCGATGAACCGCGATTCGTATGGCGTAAGCCTTTCAGCCATGGCTCATACCGCCCTGAATAGCGCTAGCATCCTTTGAACACGTGAAGCTCGCGTGGTGGCTCGATTTCCACGACACAAGAATGGAAAGAAAAGGTCATGTTCGCCGACCGAGTCTTCGAGAAGGACCGCAACGGGATGCTGCAACATCAGTTCCGTGGTCAATTTCCGTCGAGGAACCGCATCTCTCCCACATGGAAGCCACGATACAGAGCTTCCAAGGGCAGAAGAGTGGCTTGGGCAAGATTTGAAGCAGTAGTTCCGATGCAAGCCATACCGTCCATTAATTGAGTTGACCTGCATAGACTATCGGCACCGAAGCTGGAGGGAGTTGCTGTGCAGCCGCGGACAAGAGTGAAGAGGCTAGTGATTGATACAGTTCTGGTCGTCGATTATTCTGTCCGAGGAACCTGTATAGTTTGCTACGACAGCAACTGAGGTCGGTCAGCCGGTGGTCTGGAACGATACTCCTGCTTCTCTCGTCAATAATCTCCCATCATTGCCAACTTGTGCGCACGCTAGACGCATGACCATTCATCCCATTCAGAGAAGCTGCAGATAATGGCCAGATACGGACACTGCATGGAATGCCCACGAGAGCCACGATCATCAGCTGGCCGGGCAGCAAGTGAAGGCTGACTTGCCGCTATGAAGAACGACCTTTCCATCGTGATCGCAAGTGTTTGTCCTGAAGCGATAGCTCTGGCGTGACCCATGGCAAATTCTTTTTGCGGCTCCCACGATGCAGAGACTGTGCAAAGCATTTGGGATCCGTCGCTCTGCTTCTGGCTCCTCTTTGACGTGTTTGATCCTGATCTGAGCATTGATCACCACGTTCTCAGCTTGCGATATCGCAATCGTAGTCGCATTCTACACCTTGACTGGAAGTAGATTCTCACTGCTCTCTGCAGTGCCGAAAGGTGACGATAGAGTTGGGATCCAGGCCAAGTAAGAGTCGCTATGCAGACCAGCACCAGGTAGCTGTGACTGCTTTGAGTATCTCACTTTTACGCCCCAGACCAATCCAGCAGACCCATAATCACAACAGAAAAATTGCAGTGTACAGGTAGCTGGTCAACATCGCCGCAGCGGACACAGATTCCACCCCATGGATCACGTTACCCGGTATGCCTTTGCGGTGTGCTGAACCAGTGCTTGCATTTGTCACGCCTGCTGGTGAGGTGGCGAATCTTGATGAGTTGGGATTGCAGGCCACGGCCAAGCTGAGGCATCGCAAGACTCAACCTTCGCTGGGAGGCAACCTACCCCGTGGGTCAAGAAGTCAGGACCCTGGCCTTTTCCCCGAGCCCCAGCTACCCGCCCGAGCCCCAGCATACAGCGATGATTACGGAATGGATCGTTATATGCGTATTAGTATAAGAACCGCTGTTTTCGCGTCTAAATCACGCCTACTAGCTAGGATCTATAATTTTATTAACCTTATTAACTTTATAAGGCTTAGTAGTAAGCTAATAGATATACTACTACTCTCTAATACTTATAACTTATTAACTATACTATATATTAATATACCGAGTAGCGCAAATAAAAGCCCTTAATATATATAATAAGGTCCTATAATATAAAAATAAAATATAAAAAAATAGTTATATTATAATAGCTTAAATATATACTAGAAGCTAGCTTTTTCTAATCTATAGCTCTAACTCTAATATCGATCTAGCTATATTAATCTAGCTAAGTTAAGTCGATTAAGATACTTTCTAGCGTTTAGCGCTAGTAAAAGTAATTAATATAAATATAATAATTATTTAAAATTCTTTTTTTATTTATTATTTAGTAGATACTACTTTATAGCTTTATAGAGTCTTAAATAGTTTACTACTAGCTTATAGAAGTCGTATTACTATATATAATACTATAGCTATTAATTATAATAAATTAACTATAGAGATAGCTATATAAATAGACTTATAGGCTAAAGTTAAGTAAATAAATAATAGTATTATAAAGCTACTTACTATTATTATTATTTATATAGAGTAGCCTATTACCTAGTAATAGAAGCCTACTATTTAGTATATATTACTTCTAAATAAATATATTACTAGTTTATTATTCTTAGCTTCTCTACTTTCTAATATAGTCTATTTACTTTTAATAGCTATTTTAGAGCCTATAGAAGTAAAGACTCTTAATAGAGGTTATAATATTTATAGCTAGCTATATAATAAGTAGGTCTATATATATAGTTAGCTTTCTAATAAGAGTACTATATATTCTTATATCTACTTATATACTTATAGTAATTAATAGTCTTTTATAACTAAGTAAGTAAGACTTTTAGCTCTAGTATAAAGTCTATAGTTATTAGACTATTAATCTTCTACTTTTTAGTCGTTATAGAGGTATTTAAGTTATTAAGCTTTTAAGCTATTTATATATACTTTATAGACTACGCTATTATACTTTCTATTATTAGTTTATAATATCTATATATTACTTTAGGCTTTTATAGTTAAGTAACTTTTAAGAAGTTAATAAGCTAGTAATTATAGAAGCTAGAAGATAGTAGTACTACTCTAGAGCTTTCTATTTTAAGTAGCTTTATAATATTATACTTATAGAAATAGCTATAGGTCTTTCTTAAGTAGTTATTATAATAGTACTATCTATAGCTATATAAGAAAGCTAAGTACTTTATTTTATTACTATTATTATTATAAGTTATTTTTAAAAGTATAATAGCTTATAAGTAGAGTTTAACGACTTCTAGTAAGTAATAATTACTAATTACTTAAGATATAGAAGCCTAAAATAGTCTAGCTAGTACCTTATTATAATACTTTAGATTATTAGTAAGCTAGTAATAATAATAGTTATAGCTTTCTACTTACTATAAAAAAAGGCTTTTAAAGAAAGTATAAATATTATACCTTATATTATAATTAAGCTATAACTTAATTTAGCTATATATAGCTTCTATATATAAAGTCGTCTTACTACTAAAGTAAAAGATCTTATTTATCTAGTAATAGATAATATACTTTTTAAAGTACTACTAGTTATTATAAAAATAGAGCTTAAACTATAGATATATATTATCTAGCTTTCTAATATAGTTATTAAATTCTTTCTCTATTTAACTTTAGATAGTATAAGTAAATAGCTCTATAAATTTAGTTATATAAGAGCTATCTATTTATAATCTATCGACTTTAACTTATCTAAAGTTACTTTATTTTTTATAGATCTATATTAATATATTCTATTATAAATACTAGTTATAAATAATATTCTTAGACTCTAGAAAGACCTTATTAATAGCTAGTATTAATACTTCTTTATAATTAGTACCTATAGTAATAAGTATATTATAGCTAGCTTACTTAAAGCCTTTCTAAAATAAATATAGTAATATAATAAAGTTAGCTTTATTAGGCTTTAAATATACTATTCTAACTTCTAACTTAATACTATTATTTATAGGTTCTATAGCTATAATTATTATTACTTTATATTTATATAAATTAGTTAAGAAAATAGTATCTAATATAAGTAAATAAAGAGTTAATTTATAAGCTTCTAGAAACTATAGATATAGTATAACTAGTAACTTTATAGAGCTATTATTATAAGTACTAATATTATAAAAAATAGTATATTTATTAAATAAGTTAACTATCTATTACGCTTAATTAAATTACTATCTTTTATTAAGCTTATAATTTCTTACTATATTATAAAGATTATAAGGTTTAAAAAGGATATTATAGTCTTAGAAGTAGGCTAATATTTATAAGAGTAGAATATAGACTTTCTATAAAGTCTATAGCTTATAAAAAAAAGCTTCTATTTTTAAGTACTTTTAATAAGTTATAAGTAATATTATATTATTAAAAGAATAATTATAAATATAGTAAATAGCTATAGAAAAGTATCTTATTTTCTATATAGTATTAGGTATAGCTAGATCGACTATAATAGTATAAAAGAAGAATTAATAGTCTACTTTCTTTATATCTTTCTATATATTATCTAACTTCTATATATATTTATTAGATTTTTTATAGCTACTATAGATAAAGTAATATCTATATTTAATACTTTTTTTATTCTTTTTTAGCTTATATTATTTAAACTTATAGCTATAATACTTTCTAAAGATATTTTATATATAGTTAATAAAGGCTTTATATAGGTTAAATTTATATTTTTTAGAAAGAAGTATAGCTTTAATAGTTATAGCTTTAATAAGTATATTAATAGATATAGAAAAATATAGGTTTATTATATATATATATTTTAGATACTATAGACTAATTAATTAATAGTCTTAATAATAATAATTAGATAGTTAATAATTATAGTTAATAGAGTAATACTATAAAAGTTACTAAATAATAAATAAATATTATTAATCGATAGAAGACGCTAGATTAATAGCTACTATAGTAGATATAGGTTTATTAACTTCTTTTTTAGTATATATTAATATATTATTAATAGTAGTAGTAAAGTTAATAGAAGATACTTAAAAAAATAGAAAGTTACTAATATAGGCCTTATATAATAGAGAGTAAGCTATAGTCGATAGAAGGATAAGTTAATAAGAAAATACGCTTTTTTTAATAGTAGTAGTAATAGATTCTAGAACGCGTCTATTAATATAACTAAGAGGAAATCGAGGTTAGCTATAATAGGCAGTATTAGGTTAGAAATAACTAACAATTAATAAAGGGCCGATTCTATACTAGCTAAATCATCGCTATATGCTAGGGCTCGGGCGGGTAGCTGGGGCTCGGGGAAAAGGCCAGGAGTCAGGACAGCCCGAAGTTCGTCCAGCAACCAGGAGGTCCCTTGTTGCTAGTCCTCTGGTATCCAAATTCGTCTCCCCAAAGCATTAAAGGTCAATGCCCTCGTCACGAGCTATGGGCGTGGTCATCGCCAAGCTTTGTCTCAACTTTGGAAGCTTGTAACTCCCCGAAACCCAGCCCAGCATCAACCCTGCGATCGGAAGACTGAGGCTCCGCTGTATGACCATTTCCTTCGATGTAAATGATCCCATCAATTGACCACTTCACCTAGAACCAGAACCAGAACCATGAGCGTAATCGATGTACCCATCAATGGACGCTTCGGAACCAGCGGCATACGATTGTCGACGAGGCAACGGACCTTGTTCGGCTGTCAGGTAGCGACGAGGCGCCAGTGAGATGGAGATTGCGAGAGGGATTGAGAGCGAGCAGCTACTGCAAGGCCACGCAGGCTTTCATGGATTTCTGGTATCACCACTGCCGTCGATAGCGTCTGGATGAAGAAGTCGATGATTAGGCCACTCGACATTCGACCAGTGGTAGTCGCAGACAGAGAACGCGGCTTTCCTGATGACGACGCAGTTGTTCGGACGCAGCGGCGACCCAAGTTTCTCCGCAGAACTCGCTGCAGTGGGTCTGGGGTACATCATAGCGCTGTGAAGAGCGCAGTTGCTGATATTATCTGTTCAGGTAGTCAGCTGCAGATTCAAGCATCATGACTTGCGGGTGCGACGCTGCATTTCCTCGGCGAAGAGCTGGCAAAGTGAAGGGGTGTGCTTCGGTCTGATGCCCTGAAGAAATACTGCTTAGCGCTCAGGAGTCCTTCGCTGGTCTGTGATGACTTGCACGGCGCCCGGCTTATCACAAATGTTGTGCCTCTTAATCCGCTCGTACACCTGGAGATATGGTATGGAAATCGTGTCGTAGCTTGTCGCAAAACTTCCTTTCTGTCCCGCACGAGTTGACTGAGTATCGCATCGTCGAACTGCAGGTGCGCTCGACCAACGCCTGAGACCAATCGAGCAGCGTGTTACCCCTTTCGATGAGCGTAGCTTGCATGTACTCGGTTCATATATGACTGTAAAGCATGAGATTGACATTCCAGGAGGAACACATCTGATCAAAGTTGTAGATGCCTCGTATGCAATGAAGAGAATTTGTACTTGGTGCCATCTATTGGCGGCTCGCGGCATCAGCATATGGCCAGCTTAGGAACACATCTGATCAAAGTTGTAGATGCCTCGTATGCAATGAAGAGAATTTGTACATGGTGCCATCTATTGGCGGCTCGCGGCATCAGCATATGGCCAGCTTAGTCTCGATTCACTGCCGTCGTTGCTGGTTTGTTTGAAGTGAAGCGGAAGATCACTGTTCTGATGAAGTCAAGTCACATGCAAATTTCCAAGCTGCCCCACAACGCGCTCGCTTTCGGAGTCGGCCGATGACTGAATGTCGAAAAAGTTGCCCGCCGCCCTCGATTTTCTTCCTCTTCTTTTCTTTGGAGGTTCGTATACAATCGCACTGACGGAAAGATACGTGTTCTAATACAGCAACAGGCGCATCATATCCTATCCACCATGGCCGACGTCGAGAAAGTCTACATCACCTACAACCAAATCCACAAGTTGTGCCAAGATGCTGGTCCTCGAATCCTCAATGACTTCCAGCCACACCTCATGATCGCCATCGGCGGCGGAGGATACGTACCAGCGCGTATTCTGCGCTCCTTCCTCAAGAAGCCCGGCGCCGCGAACATCCCCATCCAAGCCATTGGACTCTCGCTGTACGAGCAACTGCCCACCGACGACCAGATCGAGCAGCCAGGCACCAAGGTCACCCGCACACAATGGCTCGACCTGAGCAGTATCGAGGGCGCCAACTTGATTGGCAAGAACATCCTGATTGTGGACGAAGTGGATGACACCCGGACAACACTCGAGTACGCCGTCAAGGAGTTGGAGAAGGATGTGGCAGCTGCGGCAAAGGCTCTCGGACGCGAAGGCGAGACCACCAAGTTCTCCATCTTCGTGCTGCACAACAAAGACAAGACCAAGAGGGGAACACTGCCCAAGGACATGGTCGATGAGAACCGGTACCTTGCTGCGAGGACAGTGCCAGATGTCTGGATCAACTACCCATGGGAAGCGACGTAAGTATTACGCGTGTTTCTTCTTTCTACTTCCAACGCGCGTTGACTTGAGTTCCAGCGACATTGATGAGCACGACCGCATGGCGGCGAAGCAGACCATCCAGTAGGCGATTTCCACCAAGCAAGCGCCAAGCTGCAACGCAAAGGGAGAGATTAGGCAAATGGGAAGAACGAATAAAGAGTTATGATACACCGATAGACGCGAAAAGCTGTCCTTGGATATGCATTGGGAGGGAAAATGTTGCGTGCAGTCGCGTAAGGAAGACGTGAGGTTGGAAAGGGCTGTCTGTCATATGCAACCACCCGCATCACATGGGCAACAAGTGGGGCCAGCTTGCTCGCTGGATGCAAGTGGCATCATTCGATTTCGAGTCTACATCATGACCAACTCCAGGCTAGCCGCTGAATGACTGAATAATCTGCATTCATTCTCGCCATCCTGTTACCTGACGGCTCTTTTTTCCAATCATGTACCCCAAACGCCACAAAGGAAATGCCTGAGTGTGCTCCATGCTAACATTTGGCAGCATAATCTGCCAGCGTTTTGTCTTGCGCGGCAAGACCAACTCATTGATACCACGAATACGACGTGAACCCGCCATAATCATACCAGCACACCCATCGACTCAATCTTGTGCGATGACATATTTGCGTCACGCCATAATATCCGTATCGAATCTTCTCCGCCTTGGTCCATTCACCATCTTTCCACGGACCCCATTTCCACTTGGTGAAACTTCCACTTTTGTCGTCTTCGAACCAGCCGTTGTCTTTCGTAATTGAATCCTGGAAGCTCCCGCCTTCGCAATGCAGTCCAGGCGTGTCTATTGATGCAGGCGACTTGCAAGGGTTGAACCAATACGCAGGTCTATATTGGCGCTTGATTTTGAGACGTTCCATGGACTGTTCTGGTTCTGGTTCTCGCTCCAAGGTGAATGTCTGTTGAGCCTTCTGGTCGATGTCTTTGATCGCGGGCTCGACATGCTTCAGGGAGAACATTGCGTCCGAGAACGTGACGTGAAGAGCAGGCGCATGTTCGCATGGTATTGACGTCCGTATCGATGCCTCGAGGCCGTCTTTTCCGTCTCTTGGTGGTTGCGAATCTGGGATCGGAGTTGTGGACGCAAGGGTTAAGGTTCCAGAGGTCAGCAAGAAGAATGAAAGTAACAAGCGCATGATCGAAGCAGATCTGACATGCTGAAGAGCGTTTGGCACGCTGATCATGAACCGATGTTGTTTGTTCTCGAGGATGTGTTCTTCGCAAGACGTGCTCCTGAGTGAATCGTCAAGTCCCCTCGTGTAGGAAGTCAAAGTTTCACGGCAGTACGAAACTACGAAGAAGGCAGTCTGCTCATCTCCGGTCGATGGTGTTCTTCTGGGCAGAAAATAGGCGCATAGCAGGGTAGCTTGTCCATTTTACACCAACAGTCTGTGGATAGGACAGGGTCGCGAAATGGTTCTGGGTTGCTGTATTGTAATTTTAGCCAGGATGTCGAAGCATCAGGAAATGAGCATGGCAAGATCTGACCACGATGCGAGAGTCAGAATACGAGCCTCCTCGAAGAACAGCATTTCCATTAGCAATACAGAAATATTGTCCGAACGTGTTCCCTCCTCCGCGAAGTTGTGGTGCAGTGGTTGCAGTCTACATGGAAGTGCGATGTTCAACTGGCCCCCGATGCCTTGATGACTTCTGCTCACCATAGGTCTACTCGATTTTGGCAGCAGCTGGAGGCCCAGCACGTGAGCAGCCAAAAAATACGGCCGGATGTTTTCGAAGAGCTTGCGATGCCAATGCCATGGAGTGTCCCAGTCCCAGAGAGAAAGATGTTGTAACTCGTTTACCCGGGTCCCGATGACAGACATTGGAAACACCATGAATCCCGACATCAAGGAAATGACCAATTCTGGTCAGGTCAATCGCTCTTCGCTGGCTCGCTCACGCTGATCCAAGATCGTGGACATTAGCATGAATGCTTTCCGAAGGAGAGTGTTCCGCCTTGAAAGGCTGAAGTCGATCAAGCCTGGCGCGAGGGCGTGTCAAGGCGTATTGGACGCGTCGAAACCGACACGACCTTGGTACAACATCGACTCGTGCACACGACATATCGTTCTCTCCGCGTCACACGAATGATCATGCGTGTTGATGAAAAGTTGATGGTCTGTAAGAAGTCGTTATCGAGCTTGACGTGTGTAGAGCTGTGCTTCCGGCAGTGGCCGACATCGCTCCTCCCTCCTTTTGCAAACCTTCCACTTCCACCGCTGAACTGAACTGTAGATACTTCCCATCAACATCATGCAACACGGGAAAGAGATTTTCTGTGGACATGATGGTTTCAGAGATACAGCTGCTGAGCACACCCGAAAGGCAGAACCGACAACAATGTCAAAAGCTCTCCGACTTTCAGCAGAAGATGCAGACATCTAGAACCAGAACCAGTACTGCCACCCAGTCCGAGCCTGCGATAGATGACTGTTGTAACCATCGTTGACGGTCATATATTATTTCCGGCCTGGATGATGGTTTTACCCGCAGAACGCCCAGATGACGCGTCCAGGCCAGTCCTCGCGCTCAGCATGTCAACCGGAAACGAGGCCGCGACGAATGTTTGAGGAAGATCTCCTTTCAGCAACTGCGCAAGATACGCTTATGGGGGGAGCATCGCAAGTGTGCGCAGTCACAAATCAGCTCAGCATCTCGTTGGCGCTCAGACATTCTCCGGGCTCGCCAATATGCAGCTTGGGAGCAGAATCCACCTACTTCTAACAGGGCTGAAACCGACCATACTTGACAGGTCGGGCCATGTGGGCCGACCAGAATATCAGGTCGGCCGAACACATGCCAAAGGACGTTTGATGAGTACATATCATATGTACAGTGCTGCCATACATAAAGATTCGTCGAGACCACTCAGCGGCTTCATTGTGTGCAGTGCACTTTGCTTGTTTTTGTCATTCTCTAAAGGATCTGGTATCCATTCCGTTCACTCATTCACGGCTTTTGACAAGCGTTCCTGTCCCTTTTGCAAGCACACACCACAGCCTCAATCATGAAGGCCTTCACTATGCTCTCTGGCTTGGCTGCCATCGCCGTAGCAGCACCTTACCCAACGGCACCTGCACCGTCTGCTGGAATTCCTCCACCTCCACCGCCTGGAAGCGGATTTCCAGCTCCAACTGGCATGCCTCCTCACCCATCTGGAGGCTTTCCGCCACTTCCTACTGGAGGCTTCCCACCACACCCATCTGGAGGTTTCCCACATCATCCAAATGGCACACACCCTCACCCTAGTGGCTACGGCCATCATCCACCGCCACCTCCATACGGCACAGCTCCACCGAAGCCACCTACTGGAACCGCACCTGCTAAGCGTGCAGCGCAACTTGATGGCTTCTCTTTTCCCAGCTTCTCGTTGCCAACCGGCGGCTTTGGAGGAGTATCAGGCTTTGCCGCACCAACTGGTCTAGGATCTGGCTTGGGCTCAGGGTCATCAGGAGAAGGTGGTCTTGGCGGCTTCAGCGGAATTTCTGGTATTGCTGCACCTACTGGCATCTCCGGCTCGAGATTCGGTCATCCTCGACGCAATGCTCAATTGGAAGGAGTATCCTCTCCCGTCATTCCTACTAGCTTCGCCATCCCGACTGGAATTTCTCCAATTGGAACAGGAGGTCTGCCTAGCATTTCTTTCCCAACAGGTGGCCTTGAGAGTATTGGAGCTGGAAGTGCTTCACCGACTGGCTTGTCCGGTTTTGGGCGTGGGAAGCAGCACCAGCAAGGCGCAGCAGCTCCCAGCGGCGGTCCGGCAGGCGTCAGTATGCCTGGTGTGGCAGGTCCCAGTGGCGGTCTTCCCGCTCCATCTGGAGTTGCTGCTCCTACAGGTGCTGGCGAAGGGCGTGGATTCGGAAGTCTGGCTGTGAATACTGCGCTTGCAGAGTCGGGAAGCGCAAGACTTTGAGCAGTTTGATCTGTCGAAGAAGTCTTTGGACAGCTCTAAGGCTACATGTTAAGATAGATACAGGTTTCTTGTATGCATAGCGGTACAAACTCGAGAGGCAAAATTCTTGTATCTTTACCGAAGGGACGTAGCCGCAACGTTCAGCCTCCGGCTTCTGTCCTTACAATTTTGTTTGAGGACGATGATCATTGCCCTGATATCACTTTCAACACCTAGAGCCAGCGATGAAGGCACTCTAGAACATCGCGAGTATCAGGCCTTCTTCTTCGCATATAATGCTAGCGAAACTCTGCAATCGTCGAAGCAGACCGAAAGAAGTGATGTTGTAAAGCCTCACTTCTAATTCAAGGAGGTCCACCAGCTCCATAAGCTCGAGAAGTTGAGGCCGCCCAGATCGAGATTGGGTCAACGATTGTGGTCACCAAGCCTAGAACTCACGCTAGATCTCCCATACCTTGGCAAGTTCTGTCGCGTACAGCTTTTCTGCAAGCTTTGGGACGACATCTCCTTTGGCTCCTTTAGGTAATGGTTTATCTGATGTTGCAATGATGATGTTCTGTCTCGGAACTTGTGCGAGAGCGGTGGACCGAGCATTCATCTTCTGTATTAAGGGCCAGAATGCGTCTATGCGTTGATCGTTGTCGTCTCCATTGCTGGAAGAATCACGTAACTCCAATATCACAGCCAGATCCTTTTTCCCAGTTCCAAGAATCACAGCAGCTGCAACTCTAGGGTCTTTTAATAGGATCTCCCTTAGGTAGAAACCGGGGTGAAAGTTATGACCTGAATCAAGGACTATCATATCGTCTTTTCTTCCCTCGTATTTCCACAAATTAGGCTTTGTAGGATGTCGAGACCAGAGATCGCCATATGGCCATTCCTTTGCGTTGGGGAATGCCCAATAGAGCTTTTGATAGTGTCGAAGTCTTGGGTCGGGATGGGGCACAGCAGCAATCTCGAAGAGACCATTGCCTGCGTCTATCCACCGCAGATTGTTGTAAGTGTCATTGAAGTGATTGTACTCCCAGTCTTCGGGTTTTGTGAGATGCAGTGTATGGGATCCGGATTCTGTGGTTCCCCATGAGGATGTCAATCTCGTTCGCTTGGAAATGGCATCCCCGACATCCTTAGGTAAATGGCCTGGTGAAAGACGAGAATGCATTAGAATCGGTACCGAACACATTGAAGGATCTCACTCACCTCCGGCCCATAGGACGAATTTTGTCTTCTCTAGCTGCTTCATTGCGTCTTCAGACTTCGCCATTTCGATGAGCACCCTATATGTGACAATTCGATGATTAGCAAGTGTCTCAGACTTCGAAATACGTTTTTGTTTTCGGGGGATTCAAACCTAGGCATAGTCAAAGCTCCTTTGGCGCCACCATATCTGATGGCATCTTTGAACACTGTACCACTCAAGTATGAACTTTCCACCATGACAATCGTGCTATCGTTGTAAGCTGAGACGATTAGTGCTACATGGATACCGCCAGAGTGTGCGATTGGAAATCCGATGTAGAAGCGGCCGCAATCTCGTATGCATTGCCAATTGTTTGGCTCACCGTCGTGATAAGGTAGGTCAAGTAACAGAGAATTCACCGCCAGGAATCCAAATGTAAGGACCACAGGTTTAGGAAGGCCTGTCGAACCCGAGGTATGTATAACCATCAATGGGCTGTTTAATCGCGACTCCGGCGTGTGAGGAAAGGGATATGTTGGAGCAGGATCTCCATCAGTCATCAGGTCGTCGATTGAAGGTGCTTGAGAAACGATCATTTCCTGGGAAGATAGAATGACTTCGAGTGTGCTGGTCATGGGACCTCCGTAAACGATCTTGTGGCACTCCGTCTTCTCCAGCAAGTTCAACTGGCCCTCAACGGATACAGTCGGTTGCATCAGCAAGACCTCAAGCAACCCGTCAATGTTGAACTTCTGATTACTTAATATTGTAATCTTACCTTATACCCCAGCTTGACAAGCGCTACAAGGACGAAGAAATATCGAAGGTCAGACGGTCCTGTGTAAGCGATCGTTGGAAATGTGTTATCCGGTGCTCTCCCAATGCTTTTCTCAAACGCCCTGGCCAAAGTTAGCTTGTAATAGTCAACACACCATATCAGAATGCAGGCCTTACCATGCTGCGCGATTGTATGCATTTGCTGCTGTCCGCCACTTCACTTCCTGGAACCCTTTCGATAGATCGTTAGAGTCATAAGGTATGGCTGCCCATGTTCTCTCTGGATATGACGCTGCTTTTCGATCCAAAGCAGAGGGTAACAGCTCAAGTGGTGTATTATGCTGTGATAAAGGTGTTAGATCCATGTTGGTCGTATTTGTATAAACAAACAATCAGTCTTGACTTATGTAGCGCAAGTCGCAGAGAAAATTAAATAGAGCCAAGATTCATACGTCTAGTACATACTCCTCGATAGAGAAGATATGACGATGTCGCTTGAAACTAAGCTGATAGAGCTTCCATGTCAGTGCAATGCTCGGGACTGATCGGTCGTGGTGCGGCTGAGATTACGAATTCAGACTTTCGATGGTGGAAGCCAAAGCACATGAATTTGTTGATTCTTCGCTTTGTCAGATTGAAACAGTATCAGGGAAAAGTCCCGCGCGGATTGACGTTTGTAGCATCTGAAATGTCCTGAAAAGTTATCGTCAATGAATGCATGCATTCTGTGTGCTTACCTTCCAGGTAGTGGGGCTTTCTCGGTCTCATGTGGCATGGACGGCCTGCTTCCCCTTCCATATACTTATCGATATATTCTGGAAGAGAATTCGGGGTACCTCAAAATATGGCTCCCTTGTTGACGTTAGAAGTTTTTGCCTAGTCGCATCATCAACAGGCTACTGTCACCCCATCCAAGCGAAAATAGCCCAATTACGAGGCAATGAGATCACTGATCCCGTTACTGTCTCTCGATGCTTCGATGGACCGTGGGCTTGATGCTGGTGGTGTCCAGATATCACGAAGCGTTTGTGTCAACCAAAGCTAGACCAAGGCGCCTCCAGGAATCGCTACAATGCCAACATCAGCTTTACCATCGCATCCTCATCTCTCATCATCGCCAGGCATGAGCTGTTCAGGCGAAAAGTGGTTGGTCATGGTCATCCCGTCGCTTTCACAATCCAGCACAGTATACAGGATCCAGATATTGAAACAATAGTCCTTGCTGCTGCTGTCATATGACTGAGACATTTTGCAAGAGCAAGCGCTATTGAGTGGTTGATCATAGCATTGCTGGTCGGATGCTCGCTTACACGTGAGGCCGTGCTGCAAGCGCCTGAGGTTGCGGTGAGGAATACGAGCATACCGGCGGCTGTATGCGCTGGGCCACTGTAAAGATCAAGCCATGTTCATTTCGTTCGTCGATGATCAAGTACGGACAATGGTAGCTCGTGCAGGACCAGTGTCTGACAATCGCGAGAGGCCCGACGCCTTGTTTCCGTCTGAGTGAGATGTTGTCTGTCCCACCTGCACAGATGTCTGCTTGGTCGATGAGACTGCCACCTGGCCAAGGCCGTTCCGAAGGCTTCGACTTCCCGAACTCGCTGCCGCTTACGCTGGCTTCCAGACGGACTTTCCATCTGCGCAGCGTCCTGTCTACCTCAGTGAGTGTGGCATTTCGGAGTCCGTAAGCCGCAGGGGAGCGTGAGGCATCAGAGTCTGCGCCGTGTGAATGTGCACCGAGCAAGAGACCGCCAAAGCTTTCATCACATACTGAGGCCACGGAAGTAGGACCTCGTTGTCGCACATCGCCGGCGTCCAGGTGTCTAGAAGGAGAAGTCTGACCGCACGGACTTGAGTGAGACATCCTTGGCGGACATCCTCCGCAAATCGCATCGCGCGTTCCCAGCTTCCATCTCATCAAGAGGACTCAGTCTGCTTCATAGTGGAGTGCGGCTCGATGCACTACGCAGGAAGTCGGAGAAGTCACGTTGGGACGATTGGAGAGGAAGGAAGAACTTGAAACGCGCAGCGAAGCGCTTGCGCCACCTTGCATCCGGCCAATCAGAGCATGCATCGGTCGAATTGGGAGCAGATTCTGTGAGGCCAGCGCTTCCTCTACATTATTATGACTACCTTACACACACATCGGACGCATCGGGGCCACTCGTATGGCCATGGTCTCCCAAAAATGGAAGCACTGTGGAAGCACTGTACCAAGGATTGTCGAATGCCGTGTCTGCTTCACTGCCCGTGTGTCACCGCGCAGACACCATTCCGGCATGTCCTCTTCAACCGAGCAGAGGCTTCTCGATTCTTGTCCATGTTACAAGCACTCAAGACCAGTCTCAAGCGGTAGCGATGTGCGCGAGCACGTTCATGGCGTTGAGTCGCGGTGGCAGCCAGACTGGCATCGGTTCCGGAGTCTGAACATCTTGAAACAGGAGCTTTTCGCGGGTACCTGCATAAGGATTGTCCATGGCCTCCCAAACAGGAATTCCTAGACGCCACATCGGACCTCTCAAACTCGTCTGGCGGCCATGCTTCCATTTCTCTCACCTATGACACCGAGCACGGGCCTTACATGCATAGATTCAGCGTCAAACAATGGTGCCCGTCTGCATGGAAAGACATCTGCAAGCGCTGAATGGTGGAGCACTGACTTCTATAGCTGTGCTGTTTCGATCGGACGTCTCCCTAGAGGCCACATACAAAGGTGCTGTTGACCTGTCGCTTCCTTGCCCTTGCCAGATTTCGAGTTTCTCATCTTGTACCATTTCTGCGTGTTGCAACTTTCGTATCTATCCTCAAAGAGCAGGCTCATTCGTTTCTGCCGCTCAAGCATTCGTTATACCTCCACATCTCTCAGCACTTTCTACGTTGGCATAGACATCACACCTTAATCTGGGAGACGGGAGCTCAAGATGCATACTACATTCGCGGCTCTGGCTGTTACAGGCCTTGCTGTCCAGCAGGCCGCCGCTTTTGGTGGCCACGGCGGTGGCGGGTATGGGGGCGCTGGATGGGGCGGAAGCAGCTCTTACTCGACTCCCGATAACACTGATAATCAGTGTACTTCTGGACAATCCAGCGGCTATGACTGGTCCGGTCTCAACACTGGTTCGTTCAGCAACTACGGCAGCAATATTTTCTCTGGCTGGTCCTGCACAAACAGTTTTGGCAAGCGCGACCTTCTTTCTAAGCGATCATTTCAAAGCAAATGCATTTCCGCCAACCTCGATGACCAGCCATCTATCGGATGCAATAGTGGCGATAAGATGTCCATTGATGAGTACCAAGTCTCCTCGGATCAGGATGCTGATATCGAGTGCCACTATTCCATGCCGGACGGATCGTCTTGCAAAGAGACTCATTCTTGCAGCAAGAGCGGAACCGTCATCAAAAACTCTCAGTGCGGCGGTGCCCAGAGCGTGACATTCAAGCCAGCTGGCGATTCTGCTGGCAAGGGTTGCAACATCGGCGTGCATAGCATTGGGTTCAATTGTGGTTCTGCCTCTAGCTCTGTACCGAGCTACTCCTCCACCTCTGCAGCAGTGAGCAGCTATTCTACACCTCAAGTGTACACTACAAGCACTTCAGTCTCTGCCGCCGAGACATCCTCAACAGCGACTGCTCCAGGCTACGAGACTTCCTCGACGCCCACAGCGCCTGGGTACGAGACATCGTCGAGCAGCACGGAGTCTTCACCGATCAGTTTCACATACGACACATCGAGCTCGCCAACAGCACCTGGGTATGAAACATCCTTGACTACTACTGCGCCCGGATATGAGACCACTTCAAGCAGCACAGAGGTTTCTCCGACCACCGCCACTGCGTACCCCAGCTCTGGTTGGACCATTCCAGGCTACGGAAACTCTTCCACCCAAGGTATTCCAGGCTATGGCTCAAGCTCAACCGAGGTCTCACCTGTCACGACAAGCTCGGCAATCTCTTCATACACCACCAGCACTGTTTACAGCACGACTCTGCAGACAATTACAAGCTGTGGTCCTGAGGTGACCAACTGCCCAGCTAGCACTGGTGGCAGCTATGTCGTGACCAAGACTGTTGCTGTCTCAACCACTGTGTGCCCTGTCACTGCGACTGAGACTCCAGCCGAGTCCACGCCAGCACCCAATTCTCCAGATGTGCTGCCAAAGTGCTTGAACACATGGTTGTATCTTTCAGGGTGCAAAGATAACAGTGACTATGAGTGTTTCTGCAAGAGCAGCGAGTTCATGACCAAGGTCTACGCATGCCTGAGTGCCTGGTCTGACAGCAACGATGCTACGAACAGTGGCGCCGGCTATCTCATGGGAATTTGTGCCAAGTACATCCCTGAGAACCCAGCTATCATCACTGGCTGCCCATCGACCATCGTTCCTGCTACCGGATACTCTCCACCATCCTCGACTCCAGGCTCACCAGGCAAGACTCTTACCCAGTACAGCACGGTTATTGCAACCATCACCTCATGCGGCCCAGAAGTCACCAACTGCCCAGCGAGCGTTCAAACTTCGACTTACGCGGTTGCCACCACGGTGCCACCAGTGGAGTCTGCTCCAAGCAGCACTGAAGGATCTCCAATTTCGTCAGCGGCTATCACTTCGCCACCAGCAGTTCCATGCACGACCATCACGTACTCATCGAGCTATGTGGTACCAGCCACCTACTCAACTGGCTCCTCTCAGGGCTCACCAATCCCGTCGTCCTCCTACACCACTTCAATCGTCACGACCGTGACTGTGCCACAAGTGCAGATTACGACATACACTGTGACTCAGAGCGGCAGCACACAGACTGTTCCAGGTCTGGGTTACGGCACTCCTCCAGCTGCCCCAAGCAGTAGTGTAGCAGGCGCTACTACACCTGCTACCGCGCCGGCCCCAGCTCCATACCCAACGACGAGCTCCGCGCCAGTGGGAGCTGTTGGAGGGAGCTCATCTGGCTTCGGAACAACCTACGTCCCGGCACAGCCTACAAACTCGATTGTACCATACACTGGTGCTGGTGCTAAGACCTCGATTAGCGGTCTCGCAATAATTGCTGTCATTGCAGCTCTCCTTGCTTAAGGACATCTCATTATTATGTGTTAGACTGTTATCCCTAGGCATGATGGATTAATGACTTGAAACGGAAGATTAAAACTGCATTCCGATCAATAACACGGGTTGGTTATAACAGGTCGGCTGGAAATATCATGGTTTGCATTTTGCATGTTGCTTGCTTGGGAGAAAAATGTAAGATAAAATATATCCTTCACGACTGTCCTTACGATGAAGAAGAAAGACTTAAGAAGTCTGGTGTGAATCTTGGGTTTGTAGATACCCATTTGTGTCCATAGTGTTGAAAAGACTATTCATGGTTGAGCCTTTTTCCTTCGATACTAATAGAACAAGTCACCTGATCGGCTGCCAAGCTTCGCGCCAAGATCGTTGTGTCGCGTCGAACTCTTTTGCTCCTTGGATTCACTTCTCTGCTCACAACAGCACAAGCAGCAGCCTGCCCGGCAATTGTCCCGGAGCTCCTCACGGACAGTATCTGGGACTTCGAAACGGCTCACAGTGAACTTTGTCCTCCGCTCACCTCATTTTTTCGACCGCAAAATAGAGATTCGCACGATCAAGATGTCCTCGTCGCTCGATCCAATGCCATCACTGGCAGACCTCACGTATCCTCGCCACGACGTAAAGGACAACACTCTTGACGATCAAGATCTCGACAAGAGATGCCCGCTTGACATTGGCAAACACCGTCTAGAACCCATATTCGATCTGGGTAAGCTCGAAAGATTACCCTATGAGCTCATCGCGGAAATCCTGGCTCAACTGGACTTGCGATCCCTTTTCGACTTCCGCCGTGTGAATCAGCGCGCAATGCAAGCTGTTGATGGCGTCTCGCAGTTCAAGCAGATTCTCAAGCACAACCTGACTGTTGTTCAGGCTGCGCTCGCCATCCAAGTGGGATCCTACTTTTCGTGCATCGATCTCCTTCGCACACTGAAAGATCCCAACTGTGAGCACTGTGGCGATTTTGCTGGGTACATCTATTTATTAGATTGTAGCCGAGTCTGCTTCTTGTGCTTCACTCAGACGACTCGTTATCTTCCTCTTTCGGCAGAAGAAGTGCATCGGGAGTTTAACCTCGACAAATCTCTCCTTCAAGGCCTGCCCAGTATCCAAAGTCTTGCTGGGCGCTACTCAATAGTTGATACGAGATGCCGCAAGCGGCTGATTCTGTACGATTACGACTCGGCACATCGAGCTGGAGTGTCATTATGTGGATCGCAGGCCGCAATGATGCAGCTCAATTCAGACAACTTCTCGCGCGAGATGGACGAGTATAAACATCGAAGGCGCAAATATAACCAAGGCTTCCCAGGGCCAAGGCCGCGAAGGCCGATCAAGACTGCGGAAGAGGACGATACTCATCAATATAACACCAATCGCTACATGGCTGTCGTCCATGCGCCGTGGATATCTCCTAAGGCAGACACGCCGGTCTCGGGCTTTCATTGCGTTGCCTGTCAAGGGCAGATTAGAAGTCGTCCGTTACACTGGAGAAGGAAATTCACAGACGAAACATTCAGAGAGCACATGCGACAGTGCGGATCGATACGTGACGGTAAGCATGATTCTTCATTGAGATCATCGCTCGACGACGTCGAAAGTACGACAGATCATTGATGCCTTCATTTACATGCTGTGGTGGCAATCGCGAACATCGTCCTTCTATTTCAACCTTTCGGCATGGAGCCTTCCGACGAACACTGAGCTCACCTCCACCACAACTTAAGTCTCATTATGCCGACTGTGATTACCGACAGGGTATTGGTATGGGATTGCGATGGTCCATGGCTTGGCCATTTGATCAAACGTCTTTGCGCAATGTGACAGATCCAGAAGTTCCGATTGCTGGCATCAGTCGCTACTTGTGTTTCCGTTACATCGCGTCGCGTCTCGCCCTCTTTTGGATTCACTTTGGATTCACTTCTCGGCTCACAAAACTGCAGGCAACAGCCTGACACCGGGCTCCTTATGAACAGAGCCTCGGAACCTCGAACCCGCGAGCATTAAACTCCGTCCCTCTCTCACCTCATCTATTCGACCGCAAAACCCAATACCAGCACACCTCGAGAACATCAAGGCCGAGCCAAGGACATTAACTGCTCACTACTCGGTAGCCGCTGGACCACACCAACAATGTCGACGGCAGCGGAGGAATTTCAGTTGCTGCAAGCAAGCGTCGACCAAGATAGCGACAGTCACCTTCGGCTCCTACTTCAAGGCAAACATATCAAATATGTCACCATCGCAGCTGGAGTCTACGAAAATGATGATATGTGCTTTGCTCCTTCTCTTCTGTCCATCTTACCCGCTCTTCCGTCGGGCAACTGGAACGATGGATATATCACAAAGCACCACGAGTCCGAAGAACCCTACTTCAAAAGCGCTGTGAAGACACGATTCCCTGGAGTGCAGAGCACCTGGCACTTGAAGTACTTGGAGTATCTCGATTTGCAATTGGGAACGCAGCTGCGCTCAAATGTGTATGAAGCGAACATACCAGGGTCGTCCGACACCGTGGTGGCAAAGTTTGCAAGATTTGACTGGGAAATTGGCCAAATTGAAAGCGAATGTGCAGCGTACAGATGGATTGAGGGCAAGAATATCGGACCGAAATTCTTGGGAAACATAACAGAAGAGGGCAGAGTCATTGGCTTCGTACTTGAGCACATAGCCGGCGCCCGCCATGCTTCGTCCGCCGACCATTCAGCATGCGAGAATGCGCTGTCCAAGTTGCACCAGATGGGGATCGTCCACGGAGATATCAACAAGCACAATTTCCTGATTGTTGATAAGGAGGCCACACTCATCGATTTCGACTTCGCGCAGAAGACCACGGACAAGCAGGCTTTGGAGAAGGAGATGAGCACCCTTGAGACACAGCTTGCAGACACTTCTGGACGAGGTGGAGTTTTGCAGATTGACTGATTGAAATGTGCTGCGTGTACATGCATCCAAGATATCGTGCGTCCAGCTACGAATGCTTTGCTCATCGAGTAAACATACCCTGAAACGTCAATAGTCAAAGACTGTGGACAATCCAACTATCGACACATTATCATGGCACCAACGACGACCACACAGAGGTGCACTTCTGGGGTATGAGAGGCCTTCAATTTAAAAACGCCGGGATGGCATTGGCAGTCCGTGATCAAACAAGACCTGGCCGCACTCTGCTATGGAACGGCGATACCACATGCTTCGGTCGTTTTTGACTGGCGTGACAACAGAAAGAGCAAAGTTTGAGAGTGCATTGACTGTGGCTACATTTACGTATCAGAGACAGGAGTTGAGTGAGCCCGTGGCACTATGCAGCTTGCAGTGACTATCATCCCGATAGCAAGTGCCTTTACCAAACTGGATTTATGATATTCTGTAAAAGACCAGATGATCAACCAGACAGCCAACGCGATCAGCTGCATCGCCTCTCTTATGAGCGGCAGATGAGAGAGCTCGACGAGCACATGCGCCTGGGACAGAATTGACAGAGTGGCGAGAATTGCAGCTATCTCCGATATCCATCGCAAGGTCGTGTTGCCGAGCATGGTATCGAGCTCGTAGACATGTTCGGCGGGCCTCATACCAGTCTGCCCGAGCTCTGGCTGAGGAACATATATCTTCGAGAGCTGGTTCGAGAAGTATGACCATTTGCTCGCACGTTCGTAAGCCTTACAGCCATGCCGATACCACGTGCCAGTCAAAGTAGATTTGCGTAAGATAATGCATAACCTAGCCGGTTCTGGGTCGTAGACTTCGCAGTCAAGCTGCACGACCTTGTCAACGGTGTCAGTCAGATTGACTTTCGTTGCATCCGAGGCTGACTCTAGCCAGCTAGATGTGACATATAGCTCTAACCCTCGGCTTGTGAAGGCATGAGGTGAATGTCGTCTTGTATGCAGAGGCATGACACGGCCGCAGCGGTCGAATGCCCGAGGGTGCTGGGCAAGTACACCAGGATACTCCTCGGTGTTCTCGTGGTCTTCCGGCCACGCGAAGATGGATTCGTCGTCCGATTGCTTTATCATCTCTAGCTGAAGCCGAAGAAAGGCTCTTGTGGTGCCTTCGCCATAGAGCAATGGCATGTTCACTCTGAATATTCCAAGAAGACAGTAGGCGATATCTTCCGGTTCCTTTGTGAATCGTTTCGATGCCCAACTCATGCGCTCAGCAAGACTGGCTTCGTATATGTCTTTCATGTCTCTACCTCGATCAAGATACCGAGCGTCAATGCCCGTAACTTCCGAGATGGCGCTTGATAAAGTCACCTTGGTGCCGATGTGCTCAAATCGTTCATTGTAAAATGTTTCCGAAGCAGGTGCCAGTAGCTCCTGGAGTGTCCATCCTCGCTTGAACCAGCGGCTCCGTTTGAAGTTCTCATCGCCTTCTGTACTAGCCACGTCTGGTAAGAAGACAAAACATTCTTGAGCGCGCCGATACCACTCGAACATGGAATTGATCGCCTGGGAAAGTTCTGCGCTGCTCGTCCTGTCGATGCAGCAAGTATCAAGCCATACCCAGTCATAGCCTTGTGCTTTGCCTAGTCTGCACGCTTGCTCGACCTTTCTCCACCCTTTCTTCGCGCGACCGAGTGATGTGTGGAGTTCCTGAAAATTGACTTCGTCGTCTTCCCAGCAGTGCGACACAATGGCATATTTGCAATTCTTGATGGTGTCATAGTCTGCAAATTCGAACGTCGCAGCATTTAGTAGTCTCATGTTGGAGCTGTTCAGGAAGATGAATGCTAGCAAAGCTGCTCGTCCCTCGGTCTGACCACCCGCATCAGGTGGCTGAGTTTGATGCACGTGGATACTGCGCTCCACAGACGAAAGCTGAAAACGAGATGCATGTAGATGCATTAGCTGAATCCTTCGGCTGTACAGGGTAGGTACAAATCTGCATCCTATGCTGAAATATCCTAGTGGGTCTGGTACTCGCTCGTTAATCGAGGCAAGGCTATATGTGCCATGAATGCAGCCACCATGCTTGCGAGCAACCATGTCCCTATTGAGATAAGAGTTGATCTCGAAATTCGATCACCTCGATCAGGTATGTGCGAGAATACCGACGATTTCGTCTGCTGCAATGATGCAGACTTGCTCGTGCTCGCGCGCTCGTGTACGCTTACAGCATCCCAATTCTGTAGAGTGCTCGAGATTTCTAGAATATCATCTGTCGTTAATATGGGCGGAGTGCGATCCAGTGCAGACATAGTAGCCATGCTCATGATGTTCTTGATCTATTCTAGGATTAGCTGCGGATAATGACCTTGTAGTTCTCGAGTAAATGATGCACACCTCACGACCGTTGTATTCTTTGCGTCCCAAACGCTCATAACCTTTGCTGTTGATCTCTACTCTCAAGGCGGTGTGATTGATCGTCTGCATTACGAACTCTTTCCAGATCTTCACTCGCGCTTGAAAATCAAGCTCTGGATAGGCGTGGCAGAAATGGACTCGACCTTAAGCAATTAGCGCGCGGTCGGCGTCTTACGCGGAGGTACATACTTTGAAATGCTTCATCAATCAGGTCTTTCTTGTTAGTGGTGAGAAGCAGGATTCCTGGGAAATACTCCAGTTCCCGCAAGAACACAGAGACCACAGCATTACGTTCAATGCTTGTGGCATCCCGTTTTGCAAGAAAGACGTCGGCTTCATCGAAAAGGAGCACGGCTCGCCAACGTGCTGCGACATCGAGTGTATCTCTAAGGTTCTTCTCGATTTTGTCAGGCTGCGAGCCCAGACCGCCTGCCGATACCTAAATGTGGACGAGACTGTATCAGCAAGTGTCTAGACCGAGGGACGTTGTAGCATCCACACAACACCCTGGGACAGCAACGTTGTTTCGGCGCCAATGACCACACTTCTCGTCATTGCGCGAGGATTACAAGGCCAGGCTCCCGATTCTGGAGTATGTTCATGGTTGACTTACCATCATCAAAGGTAAACGCGCCATTTCCGCAATTGCTTCGGCTGTGAAGGTCTTGCCGAGCCCCGGTTTGCCAAATAGCAATCCGATCAGCCCAAGTCCCTTCTCCTTGATGAAATCATCAAATCCTGTTCCTTCGGTCTTGCGACCATACGCTTTGATCAGGCTGCCAAGCCGTGTCTTTAATTTCGTTTCCATCACCAAAGCATCGAATGCGGTATCGTTCCAGCTGAACTCATCTACAAGAGATACTGAGAAGGCAGCTGTGCAAGTCAGACCATGTCCAGTAGATTGCCACCAGATATTTTGGTGAAAGACATACCCCAGTTCCCAAACTTCAGATCATATCCATACACTAAACCAGAGAGAAGCAGCCTCTGGAATTCCGAGAGCGGTTTCTGGGCAAGGATGGCTTCTTCTTGCTGGCGTGAAGGTTGGTGGCTTCTGCCAGGGCCCGCATACATCACGATCGGCTCATCTTCATAGGACAGCCCGAGGATGAGGCTACTGCCTTTCGGTCCCAGATCGTCTTCATCGTAGCTGTTGTCGTAGGCCAGAAGCAGATCTCCGGGAACAAAGTCCTGAGCAGATGGTCAGCTTGAGCTGGAAGAAAGATGCGAGATGCCTACTCTGCCGTCAGGCTCATCCAGATTACAATGGTGGTGCTCAAAGTCAGATGTAGCAAATTCATAGACTGGGGGCATCAAGTGCTCAGGGTTGATTTCCAGAGCTTTGGCTGGATCGATCATTATTTTACCACGAAACTGTATCGCTTTAGCAAGAGCAGACCATGTGGGAGAATGTGCAACTGACGTGTCGTTTTTTCAGCTCGATTTCACCGTCTGGTCGCTCGTCCATGACGAGACCATGTCCAGTGTATCGGCGCAAGGTAAATCGCTCATTGTGCAATTTGAGCTGAGCGGTAGCTCGATGTCGTAGACTCTTTTCTAACGTCTTACGATTCGCCAATGAATGCAGTGGCTGCACTGCGAGGTGATCGAGCAGACGCGCTCCCGAAAATGGATGTATGTAAATGCTGTCACTAGCCCAGCCGAAGTTCTTGCCATCTGACTCGGCATACTGCACATCAAGCTGGAACTTACCTTTGTGCTCTCCGTAGTCAACCTTCCAGCCGTCCTCGACCTTCCAGACTCGAGGATGTCCTAGCTTGTCGCGTCCAGTGACAAGTGTATTTGGGGGAAAGATCGTCCACACATCTCTAAACCTGATACGACGTTCTTTCTGAAGGTTTTCAATGCTCTCCCAGGACGTCTCATAATGCTCGTGACAAAACGACAGGGCGGCTTCAATCTCCAACAGGATCTGCTCATGGCCAATTTCGATGCAGTGTTTGCGAAGATTGACCAGGCGTGGCCGCGCCCAGAAGAACCATTTTGGTTCCAACTACACAACCGGTCTCAGTCAAATGCTTGCTCAAAGAAGGGCGGACCTTACATCATTGCGATCGCCCCAAGTAAATGCTGTTGCGCCAAGGAATATCTTCCGCATCAGCATTCGCAGGCCTTTCCGCTTGACTTCGACCATAGTCCTGACATTGTGACGAATGTCTCGCGGGTGCATGTGGCAAACCAAGAGTATACAATTTTTTTGTTCTTCACTCATCGGTGCGTCATCTGTTGGGGTGAATATCATGAAACGTCGCTTTTCTCTTGTCGGCATTAGATCAAGTGTCTAATTTTCTCTTCGCGTTGGCTTACTTGTCCCAGCTGCTTGAATGTTAGACGTGCTGTGTCGACCGTCGCTGAAGCTCGTACATCTCATCAACGTGCACTATAGGTTTCCTTGGATGCTTGTTGGCCATATCCGCACAATTTCTTTCCACCGTCTCCTCCGTCTTGACATCTACAATTTCTGCGGTCTCGCATGGCTTCTTCATCGTATCTGCCCCAGGTGAGACATCCATGTCCGACGAGGCGGCTGGAGTCACCACAGGTGCCTTGAAGGCGACTGAAGTCTGTTCTTCTGCTACAGAACTGGTGACAGATGCGAGGTCGGATTCGTCGTCGCTCATATTGTTGCCGGGGGAAGCACCTCATGTGCGAGGGGTGTGAAAGAGAGAGATGCCTTGTTCATAACATGGTTGCAGTACTAAAAGTTGAAAGAGACGCTCCGAGCTTGCCGCTCATGCTCCATCACAATGCATACGCGACGGCGATGGAGCACTGTGAGGCATGTGAATTGGTTCCCAAGCGAGAGCTGAGATCCACGACAGCTGGACTATACATGCAGGCGCGACGCGTCCCGAGGCCGCCCATCCAGAAGCGGACGAAGGATCGCGAAGACCAGCTGAGGCTGGAGACTTGGCACTTGGTCGCCGCATTCTGTGATGGGAGGCCTATCTTGTGAGTCGTGATGTATGTTTGGCAGGCAATAATGGGAGTCAGAAGTCAGTCAGCGGGAAAGTCCCCTCTCCTCCACCTCGACCTTGACTTGCCTTGCCAAGACAACAACAACTAGTAATCTTAGCCGGCAACAACATCAACCACAAGGGACATGACTACGACCACGCAAAGCACGCAGTGTCAGAAACTTACCAGCGTACGCAGACCAACAAGTTCACCTGACATTCTGGATCATATAGTGTCATAGATTGATGTATTCTGTGTATCTTTATATCTCCCATGCAATCCGAGCACCAGATGCAACTGTACAAGTCATCCAGCTCAAATATTCGGACTCAACTGGTCGTATTTAACACAAGCCTCAACAGACTCAATGCTCGCCTGCAAGAACTTCCTGGCCTCTAGCCCAGCCCAAACTTTGACCATCGACAAATCTCCCGAAGCGAGCATAGACTTCCCAGATTGGGCACCAAGTTGTCGTAAGATGGGGAGAGCGCTGCAGAAAGTGTCAGTGAGTGTTCAGTGAGCGAATCGTGAATGGTACTCACCCAGAGAATAGATCAAGATCCGGATCCAGCGTCCTTCCAATACCTTCGAGAAGGAGTATCGACAGGACAACATTGACAAAGTCTCCTTCCAACCTTACATGATGACTCCTCACCATATCCAAGACTTCGTTCAGAATATCTCCAATCTTAATGTTACCCAATGCGAATGTTCGGCTCTTGACTCCCAGAACCAAATGCTGCATTCTCAACGCGAAGACTTCCTTGTCAATAACAGCATCGGGCTGTCTACACCGCTCCACCATTAATCTACCGCTCTTGTAACCATCGAACTCGGCAACAGACTTGAAGAGGTCCAAAAAGTTGGTCCTATTCTTATCGTTCAGCTCAGTTACGAGCCCGGCATCGATGAATATTAGCTGAGGTCGATAGTTCTCCTGGTCGATTTGCTTGAGAGCAGCCAGCCAGGACTCTTTATCGTGACGATGTGGCCGAAGGCGAGATATGACTTGCTCGGTCACATCTTCCGAACCTTCCACATCAGGTTTGCCCTTGCCAATCAGAGAAGTAAAGTGGGCCCGATCTTGTACTGTGGCAGGACGATAGAAGCGCACCATGATGTTTCCTGGGTGGAGATCCGCATGAATGAAATTATCGATCAGAAGCATGTGCAGAAAGGCATCAAGTCCTTCATCTGCAATCTCTTTCTGAAAGACACCACCTCCATTCTGCAAGAAGTGTTCCAGCGGTATGCCTGTGGCGAATTCTTCGACCAGAACTTGTCGTGTCGTGTATTGCGTATATGGGTACGGGAACCAGGCTGTTGATCGATTCCTGAAGTTCTTCCGGAACAGCGTCAGGTTGGCGGCCTCAATGCGTAGATCCAACTGTAACCTCATCATCTCACCGAATTGCTTGACCTCGTCCGGAAAGGAGAACCACTCCATGGTCGGAATGGCATTGATGATGCTCGCAAACGTTGCCATGATGCACAGATCTCTTCTCACCACCCTCTCAATCTTGGGATGCAGTACCTTGATCGCAACATACGTGCTGGGCACTCGATTCGGCGTGCTCTTCAGCAATGGATCCACAGTCCTCAGCGCCCGTTCTCTCATATTCTGCGGCCCAAGATCTGACTCTTTCTGACCCTCGCCGACCAAGTCTGGTTTCAACTTAGCTTTGTACACTTGTGCGATGGCTCCCACGCCCAATGGCGTCTCGTCAAATTCGTCAAAGATGTCCTCAAATCTTCTCCCGAAAGCTTTCTCAATTGTCTGCTTGGTGACGTGGAGAGAATGTGCAGGAGCATTGGAATGCAGGGCACTCATAATCCTGCACATCTGGGTTGGAAATATGTCCGTTCGACTCGCTGCCCATTGGCCCAATTTGATGAATGCCGCACCCGCTCTTTCCATGCTGGACACCAGGAACCCATACCACCAGATTGTTCCACTCCTCTCATCATCTTTATCATGCTGCCGCGCCCCAAACCAAATGACTGGCACCGTGGCTATTACCGGTACGAAGATAATGACTAAATGGAAGAAGCGAAACGTTGTGGCAATCGGCTCGTAGACCCATGTGTCCAAGAACTTCCAGATGCCAACACGGACTTTTGCGCTGTTGCGCAGCCTCTCAGGCACATAATCATCAATCTCCTGTCGCGAGATCTCAAGCATGTGTTCCTCGTGTGTTTTGCCGCCATTGTTGTCGTCTTCGTCCTCTGCTATCGAGACGAATGCCGCCGGACTAAGGGCTGCGAGGAGGAGAGTGCCACGCTTGACAGGAGCTGGCGGCGGGCGAAATGTGCGGCGCGCATTGTGAAAGATGGTGGAAAAGGACTTGGCACTGCGACCACTGCGAATGCTGTATGTGATGTGCCGCAAGAGCTGTGGTCGAATGGGCGCGGTAGGTAAAGGTGCGACTCGATGTATGGTCCCGAGGCATGTCCGGCCGAGGGAGACGGACGCTCGCATTCTGTGGTGGCGAGCGGGCACTGTCACTATCACCGCAAGGCGGAAGATATCATTGTCGTTCGAGTGGAAGCTGGTCGAGTCAAGTCGTGGCTGCTGTGAAGCGGATTCTGTCGTTGGGACCAGAATGAGAGTTCAGTTCGCGTTGTTTCTTCGTCGGCATGGATTGATGAGCCGCATACGTCAGGCCGCATCACATGAAAGGCTACGCTATACTCACACATACCAGGGTCTTCTCCTCTGCTCAACAATTGACATATTTGATACATTCTATCATATCTATTCTGCTTGGGTTTCGCAGCTTACCCTGTAAATTGAATATCAACGTCCAGCAATGCTCTCAATTTGCAATGTTACATGTCAGTTCCCAACACCAACCCAGCGCTGTCAACCAGTTAAACGCCATAGCTCTTGTCCTCGCGATCAAACACCATAGTCCCAAACTTCCAAACTTGCTCCACCTCGAATCGCTTGCTTCCATCCGCTTCCTCGATCGCATCCAGAACAAGGAGATCCGCATCCGCATCAGCATTCAATGTACCCTTCACGGTTTCGATTCCCAGCATTTTCGCCGGCGTGAACGTAACCGCTTTGATGACTTCTGCGATGCTCGCTCGACTCCAAGTCCAGAAATTGCTGACATTCTCCACCAATGTTGCACTGCTACCCGCCAGCCGATCTGTACCCTCAAGTGTGAGCACACTTCCCTTCTTCACGAACCGATCTCCATTGGTCCACTCATACACCCCGTCGGGCTGTCCAACAGTCTTCATCGCATCCGTGACAATGATGAAACCATCCTTGTGCGCATTGTACGCAATCTTCACAGTCGTAGGGTGAAGATGGATTCCATCAGATATGATACCGAAATACGGTCTTTCCGTCTCTTCTGCCGTGCCGAGGACACCAAATGGCCCCGGATTGCGGTGGTGCAAGGGGCTCATGGCATTGAACAAGTGCGTGATCATTGTCGCGCCCGATCGCACGGCGTTAGTGACGTCCTCGTACGTAGCTTCTGTGTGCCCGACGCTGAATATAATGCCGCGACGCGTGATCTCTGGGATGAGCGATGCTATGCCTTCAATCTCGGGGGCTGCTGTGATTTTGGTAATCGGACCCCGAGAGTCCATTGGGAGATTCTCAGCGCCATAGCAGGCTTCGATGTCGCTAAAGCCATTCGAGGCTGATCGCAGCACTTCCTGGCTGTGGATCCCGTTTTTGGTGGGCGAGATGAATGGTCCTTCCACATGCGCCCCTAGGCTTTCACTGCCCTCCAGTGGATTTCGTGTAGCGCCACTAGGGCCTAGATATGGCAGCGTCTTGTGGTATATCTCTGGCTTATTGCTTGGTATGGTGGGCAGATAGCTCGTTACTCCCGTCCTCACGAGATGTCTGTTCAGCCTCTTCAATCCTTTCACATATCCTTCCATGCCATCCTCAGGAATGGTGGAAAAGTCGTAGCCAAATGCGCCGTTGAATTGCACATCGATGAAACCAGGACATAGGATTTTGCCCTTCAAGTCGATGATCTCGTCCGGTGTGACATGGTGCTCGTAGAAGACTTCCTGGTCGTGCAGGATTTTGCCAGTGACTGAAGAGATCCAAAGATCATGTTCGATGAGCCTGTCGTTCTTGACTAGTCTTCCTCCCGTCAACCGTGTGACGCCACTGCGTGGTCGTTCGGGTGACACTGCGATTGGCATCGTGAGATGGTCCAGTGTAGGGTATTACCTGCCACAAGTGAGGATCGTTCCGCAGATAACGTTCAAACTCGAGCCTGCTTGATGAATAACGACCTCAGACAAACTGAGAGAGAGACAAATAAGATTAAGAAAGCCTTCGTCAAGAAGTTGGGATACGCCAGGGTAGCTCGTGGCCGTCGAGGTTCACAGTAGAAACAAGGCGGCGCGGTTCAGCCGGAGCAGCGTGGTGTGGTATCGTGAAGCCACCGAAGAGGACAAAACGTCACAACACTGCAACGACAGTGATAGCTCGAGCTGACATTGCTCTGTTGTGGCAGCCGTCTCGCCCAGCAGCTCCATCGTTGCTGCTTGGGCGAAACCTACCAGACCTTTGCCGGCCTATCTCGGAGGAGGGAATATGATGAAAATGTGAAGGTTGCGAAGAGCCCCAGCCCAATGGCATTGTCACGTTGCAACGTGGACAGCGGTAAGGTAGTATTTGACGATAGAGGTCGTAGGAAGAAACAGTCGAGCTTTCCTTCCCGTCGCCAGAAGATGGTGTCCGTCTAACCACGACTTTAGCGCCCGAGTATGATTATGAGCTGAGTGAATGTTTGGTCCACCGTACGCGATGCAACGGCAACGCCAGCCACGTTGTGTGGCAGGTGGCAGGTGGCAGATCAACCTCAACCCACCGCACCTCAGTAGGAGTGCTACATCGTCCCGGCACTCATGCCGGCTATCCTTCTAAAGCTACCAGAAAACGCGGATACCAGCAGCAGAGCCGCATTACTCGCATCGGACCGGACGCACCTAACCAGGTCTCGGCATCCCTCCGTGTTGGACATCTAGCCGGGATTGCGGTCGATTACCAAAGCGTCTGACTTCAGGCCTGTCGCGAAGGATGGTATAACCGACAACTCTACTCCAGAAGATCCACCTGCAAAGCAACGTTGTATACGCGTTGTATACCGTCGTGTGGTCCCACTACCGTCTCCGACTGGCTTGGCGCGCATTTGGCACTACATGGTGTCAGAACCTAGTACCTAGGCTGGGCGGAACCTGTCAGGATGGCCATCACGACGAATGGCGATGGCAAGTCCAGTGCATTGGATCCCGTTTGGGATGACATGGACAAGTATGTCGCTTGTTTTGACGTCTTCCACGTGTGGACGAATCCGGGTTGGGTCACTATTCACTCGCGAAACTGTACTAACATGATGGCAGGACTTTGGGGCAGCTCTTTATGGCAAGTCCACCTGATGCAACCTTTTGTCATGTGTTTCTGTTTCGCGCCATTTCTTTGTAGAGTTCTGATGCTTATGCTGGTTGCTCTTCGGTAGATGGGGTTCGAAGGAACCACGATCACGCCACAGATACGAAAGTTGATTTCAGAACACCACATCGGCTCGCTGTTACTCACCGCGAAGAACTTCAAGAGTAAGTAGCTATACATGTCAGCTGGATTTCAGATAAGGATTGACTTGAGATAGATGCCGAGCAAGCGACAGAGCTCGTTCGTCAACTGCAACAATGTGCCTACGATGCTGGACATCCAGTGCCATTACTCATTGGCATCGATCAGGAGAATGGAGGTGTCAACAGCCTGTTCGATGAGATCTATATCCGCCAATACCCTTCTGCCATGGGACTCGCTGCCACAGGATCCAAAGAGATCGCATATGAAGTCGCAAAAGCCACCGCAGAGGAGATTGCAGCATGCGGCATCAACCTGATTCTGGGACCTGTTTTGGATGTTTTAACAAATGCAAGAAATCAGCCACTTGGAGTTCGGACAACTGGCGACAATCCTCAGGAAGTTTCCGCATATGGCATTGCCTTCATGAAAGGTTACAAGGACGCTGGCCTGGCGACCATGGGCAAGCACTTTCCGTCCTATGGCAGCTTGGAATTTCTTGGATCTGCTCTGGATGTGCCCACAATCACCGAAAGTCTTGAGTCTTTGAGCTTAAACGCTCTGGTTCCGTTCCGAAATGCCATCAAGGAGGGTCTGGATGCGATGATGGTTGGAGGATGTGCGATGTCCTCCGCAGGCCTGAACGTCATGCATGCGTGCCTGTCCGACCAAGTTGTGAACGATCTCTTGAGAAATGACCTTCAATTCGATGGCGTTGTCATTTCAGACTGTCTCGAGATGGAAGCTCTCAGTCACAACATTGGCGTCGGTGGAGGCACTGTCATGGCCGTCAATGCCGGTTGCGACATTGTCCTGCTTTGTCGGTCTCCCGTACACCAGCAAGAAGCCATCGATGGCTTCAAGCTAGGGCTGGAAAATGCTATGATGAGCGAAGAGAGAATCAGGACGTCGCTTCGACGCATACTGGAACTGAAGTCAAGATGCACATCGTGGGAAAAGGCACTGAGTCCGGCAGGCGTTCCGCTATTATCAAAGCTACAGCCGTCTCACACCACACTATCAACAAAGGCGTACAACTCATCGATCACTGTCGTCCGGGACAAGAATCGGCTCCTTCCATTAACGAACTTCATGGAACCAGAAGACGAGTTGCTGCTTCTGACACCGCTGGTCAAACCCTTAGCAGCATCAGCTGCAGCAAGGGCGTTATCAGATCAGATCACGAATGGCTCTCCCGAGCCCGCAATATGGGAGCGCAATGCGTCAGTCATGAGTGGCGAACGAGTCTTCCGCGAATTAGGTCGCTCGCTGGCGAGACAACGAAGTGGGCGTGTACTTCACACATCATACACCGCGAATGGCGTCCGGCCTCAACATGAAAATCTCATCAACCGCGCCAGTGCTGTAATAATTGTCACAGCTGATGCGAATCGGAATTTGTACCAGCACGGCTTTGCGAAACATGTGTCCATGATCTGCAACATGCACTACACGTCCTCCGGCGAAAGAAGAGAAAAGCCACTAGTCGTGGTTTCCGTCAGCTCACCATACGACTTCGCCATGGACCACAGCATCGGAACTTACATCTGTACCTATGACTTCACCGAAACTGCCCTCATGTCTCTAGTGAAAGTCCTCTACGGCGACTTCACACCTGCAGGAGCTTTACCTGGTACGATCTCACAAAGCCAGAAACTATCCCAATCGAAACAACACTGGCTCGTGGAAGCATTTAATGAAGACCGCGACTCCAATTCTCTGGATGTCCTCATCAAAGCGGTCGTAGATGGTAATACTCCAGGTCTCCACTCTGAAGTGGCGTCAGCAACCTCCAATTCGTTTCTCCTCCGCAATCCAGAAATCCTCGAAAGTCATTATGTCGTCCGCAACAGCAGCACTCAAGCGCTGTATGGCTTCTGCGCCACGTACTTCTTCAAAGCCACCGGCACGGGAGTCATCGGAGCCATCTTCGTAGATCCCAGTCGCCGCAAGCTCTCTATCGGCCACTCTCTCCACAACCGCGCAATACGAACTCTACTTCAGAGAGAGGGCGTCAAGCGGTTTCAGCTCGGGTCTCGAGTTCCCAGCATTTACCTAGGCATTCCGACTGGCCATGGTGGCGAACGCAAAAGACTTCGCTCTTGGTTCGCGAATCTTGGATGGAACACCGCATTATCTCGTGCAGTCTGCAGCATGGTTGCTCGTAATCTAAGCACTTGGGCTCCACCAGATGGTATGGCCAAGTCTCTTCAATCTGCCGGAGCTGATTTTGACCTGGTATATGGATGGGACTATGCTGGTCCTGTGCTCGATCACATCAAGACGAATCATCGACAAGGGCTTGCGGAAGTTTATAAACTTGCTCTTGCAGATTCTAGTGCTTGTGGCATTATTCGAGCAAAACGACCCGAAGATGGTGCAATCGTGGGCACAGTTGTACTGTACAACATGCAAAGCCAATTGGCGGAGTTTGTGCCTAGCATGAAGGATCTGGGTGAGATGGCAGGTGGTATATCAAGTCCTGTAATTTCGCCTTCGGTTGGAGAATATTCGACATTGCTGCAAGGATTGATCTTGTTGGGCATGAGGCAGGTCAAGAACCAGGGATGTAACGTTTGTGTTTTGGACTATGTGAGTTGACAGGTGATCATTCCTATGAATCGAGTTGAAGTACTGACTTGGTCTCTGCAGATGGATGGCGATGGCAATTTTGACGGCCTCAGTGCTATGGGTTTCAGCGTTCTTCACAATTTTGAAGAGGTCAGCTGCGATGCTGCGACTTGGACTATGGTCCCGCCGACTTGAAGCCTGTTGAATTTGGTGGGAACTCTGGTTGTATGGATATAGCGCAGGTATACCCTATGATTTTTGTATTCTGATGACATAAAACGGCAGATTGTTCTACGTTTGCTGATGACTTCCAGCAAGACTCGTGGTACTCAAAAAAGCAGTTGCTGCAGTCTTGGCAACGTGGACGGTTTAATGAACAAGCAGTCTGACATGGCCGAGTCTGATCGTTGGCGGCCTAACACAGTCATGAGCGTGTTCACGCGACGGCATATACCAGCTCGAATCCGGATGACCAATCAAAGCCGGGAATCTGGTGGTGTGACTATGCGAAACAGTGCGGCTGAAGGAATGTCACCGTCTTTAGCGATGCCAAGCAGAAATATCCTGTTCCCCAATATGTTGTGGCTTGCAGTAGGGGCCTAGGCACGAGTTGTGCCTGCGTCAGGCCACGAGGTTGGAGACATCAAATGGCCAGGGAGAGCAATCTGGCTGTCGAGCAACTGTTCTCTTTCACAGTTGGCTGTAATTCTCAATATGCAATATGTTGGTAGTATCGCATCGTTGTGCTGTTTGATCACCTCATGCGCAGGAAGTGGTGTACTGGTACGAAGGCAGAACAGCACACAGACTAGCAATTCGTCGACAGACACAGCAACGAGCAGCTCAAGCAGCTCAAGCAGAAGCACAGCCAACCTACCAGCAGCAACCTCGTTAACAAGTCAAGGAAACAGCTCCGTCACTGCCTCGAACATCACGGTTACCAGTTCCAACTCATCAACACCAGTCACTGGCACAGGAAGTGCCTATGCATCGTCATGCAACCTCGCGAAACAGGAATGGGTGGCCCAACAAGGCTTGAGCTTTGTGTCAACAAGCACATTCATCACCACTTCACTATCGACAGATTACGATCTTGTTCCTCGCAGAACCACGATTACCTCTCTCGCACCAGGCGCGACTCCGTACACATTGTGCGACGGGTTTGCTAGGATCAACGGCACCACAGAATTCTTATCCAGTAATGATGTTACGAAAACAACTTACACATACACAAGCTTGACCACGACTGAAGTCTATGCCAATGTCTCTGCTCCTCAATGCATGGTCGGGAGCAGCGATTGTGCTGACTTGAGCACGGCGTTCGCGAGTTCCTCATCGGTAAGATACCAGTACCGAAGATCAGATTCGTGAAGCTGACCAGACATAGGCATGGCGTGAATGGTACAATGCGTCTGTCTCTGCTTATAAAGCAAGCCAGACATACACAGCGCCGGAACCCACGTTCGAGCCTCGAGTCCCTCCCATCTGTGGCAGCGCAACTGTGTCCAAGATGACCACCTGGTTGCCTGAAGCAGTATGTGCGCAGAATACCGCCTCTCTGACTCTTCTCTACTGGCCAGTACAGACCACCTCAGGATGCGAATTGTGCAAGATGGACGCATGCGAGACACAGACTCTTGGTCCTACCATTTCCGGCCAGCCCAACACGGTCGTGACCTTGAACACCACATTGACTTCACCTACTGTGTACATGCACTTTGATGGGACTTGGCGTCTCACGAGCTCCGGTCATGTTCTCACTGAACAGTCACAACTCATCCTTCCACAAAGTTCAGAATCCATCTCAAGTTACTGCGGAAAGTTAGGTGGTGGTATCGGTCCACCAGAGAGCTTCAACTTCGCAAATCTCAACAACCCGGTCCCTGCCAGCGCATATCGATGTCAGCCGAAATGCTTTACGAATAGTGACAGCTACACCCAATGGACCGAGACATACACCCAAAGCGGGACAGCTTATATCACCAAGAAATTCACCTACAACATGTATCCGACTGAGAATCTCTGCTCAACAATTTGGAATGATTATGATCCAATGCTTTCGATACCGTCAGAGTTCAAGACAATGTCACCTGCACAGGCGCAGTATAGTGGCGCATTGACTTGCGATTTTTACTTCAATGAGGGCGCTGTGTTTTGGGACCCGCCGATTGCACTCACGCAGGTGAATGAGGCCGCGAAGCCAACATTACCTGTGCCGAATAGTAGTCCATCGCCATCACCGCCGAAAAAGACGACAAAGCCCGGCGCTGAACCTGGAAAAACGCCTACCAAGGCTACGCCGAAACCAACTGCGCAACATGCGACGCCCGCGCCGACACGGTCATCTAGACAGCCAGAGGGGACCGATCCGACAACTCAGAATATTGGTGGCATCATTGCTAGTGTGATAGGTGCCACACAGCAGAAACCACAATCCAGCGACAATAATAATGCTCAGCCTTCTGTTGTGGCAGGCATCATTGCGTCTGTGGCGGGTCATTCGCCAAACGCGGGAGGCAATGTGGCTCCTGCCCCATCCGCTGCCGGTGCAGTCTTGACAGGAACCCAAGGGCAAGCCGTGACAGTGCTGAAGCCGTCTGGAAATAATGCAGTGGTCATCGGATCTGTGACTCTTCTCCCGGGCGCTACAACGAGCGTTGCTGGCTTGGGACAGGTCGTCATTGGCTCCACTGGGGTGGTTGTAGACGGGGCTGCGCATTCATTCTCCACGCTAGAAAATGGAGCCGCTCCGGTCTTGACATTCCAAGGCCAGCCAGTCACCGCAAACGCTGACGGTGCTTTCGTCGTCGCTCCGGGCAGCACACTCGTACCTACTGTCATCTCTGGCACCACGTTTCTCAGGGATCAAGATGGCTCCATTGCTGTGGTCAATGGCGTAACGCAGACGATTGGATCTTCCACTGCGACCGATTCCGCTGGCAGCAATGTCCTGAAAATTGGAGACCGTATCATTACAGCAGATGCTGATGGAGACTTCAGCATCGCTCCAGGCCAAGTCTTGACTCCAGGTGGCGAGGTCACAGTCTCTGGTACCACTCTATCCTTGGACAGCGCTGAACAATATATTGTTGTGAACGGGATCACCAGAACGTTGTCTCCGAGTACGAGTGATGCATCTGCTGCGGCCTCAATCACCCCCACCGCCACGGATCGGAGTACAGCAACTTCTCTCGGCACACAAA
The DNA here is from genome assembly GCA_012978405.1 of Pseudocercospora macadamiae. Classification (NCBI taxonomy): domain Eukaryota; kingdom Fungi; phylum Ascomycota; class Dothideomycetes; order Mycosphaerellales; family Mycosphaerellaceae; genus Pseudocercospora; species Pseudocercospora macadamiae. The sequence goes on from WRNY01000049.1 coordinate 51,223, forward strand.
ATGGCTCTGGCTCTGAGGGGAATCCTAATACCTCACCAGCAGTAATGACACAAAGCTCGTCAGCTGACATAGGCCCCAAGTTCCGGCATCACCTGAGGAGTCTTGGCCCGAGCATGGTAGTGCTGATGTTTGTCCTGGCTTGCATTTGAAGCAGATTTCCCTTTCAACTCGGCGGAAGTGGTCGCGGTTTCAGCTATTCACGTCGAAATAGCACAAGAAGCAAACAAGCTGTACATCTCCCTTTTGGCGGCATTTGACGGTGGTCCCGCGAGATGTTCAACGGTATACGATACAGCTGGCAGAAATCCACGCAGCAATGTCGGATGTTAAGCTTTAGGTAGGGCTTGGTAAAACAGACGAGGGAAGCTGCAAGCCTCAAGACAGAGTTCCGGCCCGCAGCTGCAAGGAACCGGCAAGAAGGCAGGACCTTCCGAAGATAATTTTGATGTGGCAGATCACCTCCAATGCAACGCGATGCGACATACTACTGCAGCCTCCGTGAATATTCGGAATCAATGCGCTCTTTTGCCTCCGCTTGTTTACGGCATAGCAGCGATCTCTGCCATCAGAGTTCGTGGGGTGCATTGCAAGTGCACGATTCGAATGGCTGAAGAACTGAATGCGCGACTGTGCGCTGCCTTTCGAGAAGGTCACGGAGAACCTTGCTCAAGGAAGATGATCCAAGATACATCTCAAGACCGTGAATTTCCGTTTGCGCTCACCAATTCCTTCACGATGCCCGTGTTTCATCATGTTCACTGGTGTTGGCATGCCCATGTCGCGGCTGAGCAACTGGAAGCCTTCCAGAAGGCCGCTAGATTCACAGGCTGCACGATCCAAAATACCTCAATCGTGCCAAGATGCAACAATTGACAACTGACGTTTCGTAGCCGTATCTACCGCGGTGGCATTTGCACCGTAGGAGTGGATGGGTGTCGCGTGCGGATAATGGAGAATCGAGGGTAGATATCGGCCTCACCATGGATGATCCATCAGTGCGTGCCTGGCGTGCAAGGATCCAAAGCATTTGCGACAAGTCCGGCGCTGCTTTTGAATGGACCATCATTCGGAGCTTGCTATCCAAGTGGAGGTGTTTACGTTGGAACCGTCGACCCGTCAGAACCCGCCCCCAGTGGGGATAATAATTATCAAGTAATAGCTACTAAGAAGCATGACTTACTCTCCTCACTGCAGTACCGGTTGCACTATACGCTATCAAACTCTCTTTCATATATTACCTACTGGTTCCTCCTACTGTCGTTTCCTTCTCCACCCAGCATCCACATTCTTTTGTGTTGTCGTGAGGATCCGATCATTTGTCCAGCCTATTTCAGTCCACCATGCCTGGGTACGAAGAGAAGAAGGTGGGCGAGGAGCTTGCTCCTGTGCCTACAGTCGACTTTGGTGAAGCCCAGGACTACCCGAAGGATCCGAATCATGATGCTGTGTTCGGAGCCATCAACGAGGATGGACCTAATTACAAAGATGTATGCGCTGCACCAGGATGAAAGAGTCGTATGTGGTGATGCTGACACAAGTGGATAGGTTGGTTGGATGGGCACTGTCGTTTTGATGATGAAGACCCAGGTTGGTCTTGGTGTACTAGGTATTCCCAGTGCACTCCACACTCTAGGAATGATTCCGGGTGTCATCATCTTGATCATTGTCGGAGCCATGACAACGTGGGCCGGATGGATGGTCGGCAAGTTCAAGTTGTTGCACCCCGAGGTCTACGGCATTGATGATGCCGGTATGGTCATTGGCGGTCGCTGGGGAAGAGAAGTTCTCTACTGGGGCTTCAACATCTATTTCACGTTCCTCGGTAAGGTTCTGCTTCATTGCGTGATCATTAACTTGAACTGACCTCTTCATCAGCGGCCTCCGCTATGTTGGGCATCAGTATCGGCTTCAACTCCCTTTCCACCCACGGTGCATGCACTGCGATATTCGTCGCAGTCGCAGCAGTCATTGGCTTGAGCTTCGGAAGTATCCAAGTAGGTGTTTCCAAGGGTATAGTCCCTCATTATCTGAGACATATTGCTGACGGGTTATGCCCTCCAGACTCTTGGCAAAGTTTCTTGGATCGCGTGGGTTGGCGTGGCTGGTATCCTTACTGCTGGTGAGTACTGAATGAGTCTCGAGGTCCGGAGCTTTAACTGACAGTCTCAGTCTTCTCGCTCACCATCGCGGTCGGAGTACAAGATCGCCCTGCAGATGCACCACAGACTGGCGTATACAAGTCCGACTTCCTGATTGTCAACTCCGAAGCCACTTTCGCAGAGGCCATTGCTGCCGTGTCCACCATTGTCTTCGCGTTCGCCGGTACTCCGGCTTTCTTCTCCATCATCTCAGAGATGCGCAACCCTAAGGATTACACCAAGTCTCTCGTGGTTGCCCAAACAGGCGTTGCTCTCATCTACCTGGTCATCGGCATTGTGGTCTACTACTACTGCGGATCGTATGTCGCTTCGCCGGCTCTCGGATCTGCAGGCGTGACCATGAAGAAAGTCTGCTATGGTCTTGCTTTGCCAGGTCTGGTTGCATCTTGCATGCTGTTCGTTCATTTGCCGGCCAAGAGTATCTTCATGCGCTTCATGAGGCACACCGATCACTTGACCAGAAACACTCCAATTCACTGGATGGCTTGGTTGGGCTCCACTTCTACTGTCACTATGTAAGTAAACTGACACGCAGAGTCCTCGATCAAAGAGCTGACCTATCGTAGTATCGCATACCTTATTGGAAGTGGTATTCCGGTGTTTAATGGCCTGATCTCACTCATTGGAGCAGCCTTTGCCACTTTCATGTCCTTTCAGCCAATGGGCCTCATGTACCTCCACGACAATAAGAAAAGAAGCAAGGACCAACGTACCACTGGATGGTATTTGAATGTAGCATGGGCTTACATTTTGATCGTGCTGGGCACTTTCATCATGATCGCGGGAACTTATGGCGCAATTGTCGGCATCATCAACTCGAAGGACCGCACAGCGCCATGGTCCTGTGCGGATAACTCGAACTCGACCTAAGATGACCATGTCGAGTGGCTTTCTTCTCTGGGGTTTGTTTGCATTGGGAGGTTCTGCATTGGATGGCACTTCATTGGGCGGCGTTGCATTGATTGATGTTGCATTGTTGGACGGGATTGCATAGCTGGATTGGATTACCCAAAAGCAGCCTGGGGAATAGTATTCTCCAGAGTAGATATACCAGAAGACAGTGGATTGGCATGTCCGAGCTGCACTTTCCTTGTGATTGATGACCATGTTTGGAGCCTGAGTTGCTCCTTCTCTTCCTCTTGCTTGATGACCCAGAACTCGCCGGACCAAGGCAGTCTGATGTATTTGTTCCTCACATCTCCAAAGTCCATATCTTACTGAGATTGCCCTGCCATGGTGGCACGTATGGCATACCCTCGAACAACGTTCTGGTCCGCGTTTCGAAGGCTTGTCCCTGGTCCATCAAATCGACTCTCCGGTCAGAACCCAATCTGTTGTCCACGGCCCATGCTTGATCGATCTACTCTTGGCGATGCTTCATCTTGTGCTTGCCTCTTTGCGAAGCGTAAGCGTCACTCTGGTCAATGAAGTGGAAAATGTGCTTCGCTCGATTTACGCATGACAACAACCACACAAGACCCGGTGAGACGAGGTGTACGAAGGGTACGAGCGTGAAGTCTATCACGCCTTGAATGCTGCAAATATAGAACACCCATATCGGCTCCACTCACGTGCCTCGAATCTTGATAGGCCCAGACCATCCAGATGGCAGCGGCCAGCTACGGCAGATGGTAGGCAGGCCAGCGATCCCGGGCTTCCACGCTGGATAGTCGCCATGAACTTCCACGTGCAGGTCAGTCCTGTAGATCCTCAATGAGCGCTGAGTTATCGGGTGTCCGGGCGTGGAGGACAGCAGCAGCAGTGATAACAACGCACACTCGCATGCGATCAAGCAGAGGCCAATTTGCGTGCATGCGTTCAGCTCCATGAGTTCGCATGCTACCCACCATATCCACCGCGGCGACGACTGCTGAAACAGTGCGGGCGATTGCAGTTACACACGACCTGCACTGCGCTCGCTTTCCGGACCATCGACTGGATCAGCTCACACACTCAGGCGAGCGTGCGCAAGGACTGGTTGGCTGGGCTGGGCGCGCAGGACCGACGGCAACACGCATAGAATAGCATACCGACTGCGACGACACGAAGCCGACTGCTCTACCTAAGCTAAACCAGACGACCTCCCAGTCCCAACCTCGTTGTCGTTCTGTGCGGCAACGTGGTCGCCGAGGTGCAGTCATCCTCCAGCAGCCAAGGGCCGGACTAGCTGTCAAGTCAAGCTCGAGAGTGTGCAGTCTTATGCGAATTCACAGCGTTACATCCTTCCTGATGCGACATGGCCAACATGGACCTCTCAGGCTTCGATCCGTCGACCATGACCTACCTGGCCACGCAGATGCAGCATCCGAACACGGGCGGCGGCCAGGATCCGTTCCAGGAGATGCTCTTGCCGACTGAGTTCAACGACCATCACTCGACATATGGAGGATATGCTGGGTGGGTGGCGCTTTCCATTTGTCGCGGTGCTCTCAAAGTCAATGTGCATCCGAGTACGAGTACGCCTTCCTTGCTAACTGTATGACCCCGAACAGAAGCGAAGACCTCAATCTGCACGGCTTGCAAGGCCCACCGCAGCTCAAGCGATTTGCGAGCGCCTACGAAGACCCGTTCTCCGACGTGGTCAGCGCATTCGATGCGCCTATACACCAGGACCACCAGCACGAATCAGAGTCGCCGTCGATCGATCGTGACAACAAGCTGCTGAGCTTCTCGCCGCCCGCATTTGACTATGCACTGCTCGATTACACCTACCGACGGACAGCCATATCCCTCGCAGCTCAACTCCATGGCATGTTCTTTTTGGCCGAGTCGCCATGGGCATCCGCCGGCGACGCAAATCCTCCGCCTTCGGAGCTGACTTGCTACCGACGCAATCTGTTCCAGATCACGGGGGAGATCACTCTGCCCAGGACGCTGCGCTATATCATGACAGAGCAAGGAGAGCAGATACCAATTATTGGGCAGGAGCTAGTCATTAGTGCAACAGAGTCTACAGAAGGCAACTCGGTCAAGATAATCTCGGTGCCTTGGAAGACTCCCGTAAATCCAAACACACCTGTCCAGGAAGACAAGGTAGAGCGAGAGCCGCCTTCGATACCTTTGGATCTCATGAATGTGCAAGAACTGAACAGCGACTTTGCCAGCTTCCCATTTCAATGGAAGCGATTGCAGTTCAGGATAGCGACCGCCAATAATGGCAGGCGCAAAGAGTTGCAGCAGCATTTTGTAGTTCGCCTCAAGGTCCTTGCAACCTTAGCCACAGGAGGCAAGATCCCCATCTGCGAAGTTCTATCTGGTGCAATTATTGTTCGCGGAAGGAGCCCGCGCAACTTCCAGTCGCGCAAGGACCTTCCCTTGAACGGAGGTGGTCATGTGCGAAAATCTTCAAACATTACTCGTGCTGCTACTGTGCATGGTGGTGAGAAGCCCAGGAACGAAGGACCGACCTCAGCGCCGCCAGTGAAGACCGAGGCTCCCGCGCCTGCAGTCTCCATGTATTCATTCAACGACAACGAAGGCATCCCTCCCAATGAGAATTTCAATAATTGGGGCCAGGCAAACGCAGGAGCTGCAGACACAGCGACTGCGGCTCCGCCATTGAAAAGTCCACCCATACCCGGCAACTTGTACCCGTTGTCATCGCCAGGGTTGGAGCAGAGAGCTTCAGAACCAAAACTTATGGGTCCACCACCAGCTCCCATCAATTTGTCTCTGGTGGAAGACGACTCGCCGAAACCAGGTAGCAGTGCTACTCCACCAGATCAACGATCTACAAAGCGAATTCAGATTCCACCACGTCCGCCGTCATTCTCGTTGAACACTATAAACAGTCCGGACGAAAGTGCAGATCTTCTGTACGAATACTTCCCACTGTCCCTGGACGACTGGATGCCACCTGTGGATGCGGTATACAGGCCTCATGTTGTACATCACACGAAGCTACCTTCAGATCCGAGAGACCCGACTGCCAGCGCGAAATCACGAAGTAAGTTGTACCTTCATTCCCACCTGCAGCGTGTGAGCACCATACTGATCGTATTTCAGAACACCTACTCTACGCTTGAATCCTTCATCCACGCTCACTCAGACCAGCTGTCAGCTTCTGCTACTGAAAGTCCTCATTTTGCGACTTGCGCACGCCAAGTTTGACTATGGGAGACTGCATCAACATTTTATAGTTGTGTGCCATTGCTGCAGTCTTCGAGGATATCTGGACCTCCAAACTGCTTCGTGGAATCATTTCCGCCTCATAACTTCTCAATGCAGCTCGCACGCCTTCGGGAGTCGCGTCTGCTTTTATCAGCAATTCTGAGAGTACAGCAGCATCTTCGAGGCCGCTATTCAATCCTTGACCACGATATGGAGTCATCGTGTGACTAGCGTCCCCAGCTAATGTGACACGGTTCGCAAGCGGCGAGGAGGACCAGTCGAACGGTTGCCATTCGTGGATGTGATCAACACCGAAGTTGGTGTCTTCTGGAATGCCTGTAAGAATGCTGCGCCAGGGTTCCACATACTCGTTCGCCTTGGACTTGATGAACTTCGTTCGCGAGGCCTGGTCTGGCAGCTCGTCCTTTTGTGGGGATCCAGTCCAAAACAGCATAAGCTGAAACAGCCAACTTTCTGGCTTCTCGGGATCTGGTGCCTCGACTGTCGAAACCCAGAACATCCAATTCTTAGGATGATAGGTGTTGAAAGCAATCGGATGAAATTCTTTTATGCGCCTCGCAAGATCTGCCTCGAATTTGAGGGGGAAGTTCATCACCGAGATATTCAAGTCCTTCGGCTCAGCCTTCGCTTCGCCAACGAGCCACTTTCGCACGATTGAACGGCCGCCATCGCACCCTACCAACACAGATCCTGCGACCTTTGTGCCGTCTCCGAAGACAGCGGTAACACTGGTTTCGTCCTGCGTTATTGATACCAGGCTTTTCCCATACTGAAACACGGCCAAACCATCAGTTCATAACGAGACGTAATGATTAATTTAAAGAGATAAACTCACCTGAACATGAATCCCCTCGCTGAAGAATTTCCTCATCCTTTTCCTGCTCACACGCATAGCCCCAACAGGCATTTCCGTGTTCATCAAAATCTCTCCTGTGCTACCATCCCATTGATGCAACGTCCAGGAATCACTGGGCTTCCAGCTCGGATCAACAAATGCCTCGTTAATTCGAGCATATAGCTCAGGTGGCAAGAGTTTCTCTATTGCTTTGCCACCCCAATGCAGGCTCATGCTCCATTCTCGTTGATATTTGCGAGATTCGCCGGGAATCTCGCGCTCGAAGACTGTGGCTTTGATGCCTGCCTAGTTTTCATCAGTATGTAGATCGAGCGGAGAGAATTCATGTACCTTACTCGCTGCAGTCCTTGTGCTAATAACAGCCCCGTTGTGCCAGCGCCTATGATTAAGACTTGGAGACATGTCGTGGAACCCTCCTCCATCATCCTCGCTTACTATATGTAGTGTCTCACTTGTTCTCCTGCAATGTCACAATGTTATTGTAACACAATTTGTCTCGACTTCGGTACCTTTCTTTCTCCTCAGAACTTCAAGTTTCTGAGCATGCTTGATATTACTACAAGCTATGTCTTTTAAGGCCTCGAATTATGAACCCTTAGACATGAGATGGTTTGATGCCGTCCACTTTATTAGAAGCTTAGAAAGAAACGTGCATATCGTTCGTGCGGACTGGTCACAACTCAAGACGAACCGACGAATGGCCGTGACTTGCATGGATCTGAATTCATGCATGGTGTACATTGGCACTGAGCTGTCGTCCTATGATTGGGTGTGAGATATGGCACAGACACGTGACAATATGGATTGTTCCTGTAATGGTAGCATTGTGCGGAAGTATGATGATGAGATTTGCTGAAGGAAAATTGATTGATGAGGTGATGCGAGAAGACTGCGGAGCTAGCAGTAAGATGTGAAGTGCTCGGCTCAGGTAGGTTTACCTTACACGTGGCTGCATCACTTTAGGTGGATCCTGATGATAACGTTGAACACCCTGCCAGGTTATGCAAAGACAATAGGTAAGTGAGACCGCTGAAACCGTGCGCGAATAATTCGGTTCGTAGATGATGTCTTAAGTCGTGATAAAATCAGGCTAAATGCCAAGAAGAGTACTACCTGTGCTGCGATGCTACCGTAGGATCTGGCTTCAAAGATCCCAAGCCTTCCGTCTCTTCCACGGCAGTACGGCAGCGGCTGGCTGCAAGCAACAATTCTCTGGCCTCGTGGCCTTTTGCGCGAGCTAGTTGTCCGCCGTCAAGCCGTCTCACCATCCAGTCCTACGTGTTGCTAGAAGATGCAACATCCAGTCGCTTCACTCATCCACATCTATCGTGTAGTCTGTGATCCAGCCTCGTTGAGGTCTGGCTATCCAATTCCATGCCGTCCACATCAGTCATGGGAATCGCTGGTCGTGGCCAGGCGGGTATCATCCAATGCGCCATACGCCGTATCGCTTAATAATGCTTCCAATTAATGCTGAATATTTGATGATTGCTCAAGTATCTTTGTCCCAAAGTGGATAGATGCACGTTAGATCATCGCTCGTTGTCGTCAGGTCGAGCGTCTTCCTCCATGCAAGCGACTGCTACTGCAGCGCCGAAAATGGAGCTCTCGTGTGCCATGCTCAATGTCACTGCGCCTCGAGAAGCGCCAGAAAGCTCGCAAAGGTCGTCGAGATGTCGTTGGCAGAGCTCACGGTAGCCTGGATACTTCTCCACTATAGTGCCATTGCAAGCAACTGTCACATGTGCCGCGTCACCGGGTTGGAGGCCTTCAGAATCCGTCCTCACCATCCACAAAGCATGGAGAGCAGTCGCGAGATAGGCGGCAGCTCGACGCGAGACCAATCTCGCAATTTGACGAATGAACTCCAGCTCGCTCAACCTTGGCTTTGTCGATGACGGGTGTGCTTGCATGAATACTGCTTTTGCCTTCTCTAATGTTGGAGTAGTGTCACTCTCGAATGCTGCAATCGTCCGTGAGTCCAGCGCATACGGGACATCTAATTGATCCGGAATTCTGCCACCGAACACGTCGACTTTCTCAATGGCCTCAACAAGAACGAGACGCACGATTTCTCCCAGATAGCGACCGGTGATGAGATATTCGAGCGGTTGGAAGTCGGGTAAAGTGTGTTTCGCATTCAGCTCGTCGTCCCACCTGGTCACAGGCAAAGACTGCTTGCCAACCATGCTCAATTCAGTGTTCACCAGGACATGTTTGGCATCTTCAAACCAGGAGGCGGGTCGTGCCCCAAACTTGTCGGAGGCAAGCGCCGAGGTAGGAAGGAAGACGCCGGCATTGGTTCCAGTCCCAAGGATCAGCGACATGCGCGTCGTCGGATCCCGATAAGCTTGTGATATAAGCGTTCCAGCACCATCATTGACTATCGCACGCATCTGGACATTGAGTCCTCGTTGCTCACACGACCTCATTATCAGGTCGCTGAGATCTTCTCCTTCCAAGCCCTGAGTCGCTTGGAAGCCTTTGCCCATTTGACGCAGTTTTCCTGTTCTTGGAGATGTCATTTCGACGGGGAATGACCAGGCTAGACCCATTGGCAATCTCGCGTTCGATGTGCCATTGATGTGATTGTATTCGTTCAGCATGTCTCCGATTCGCTCCGCCATCCAGTCAAAGAATGCTTGCCCTTCAAGTCCACGAATCCGCTCATCAATGGTGAAGGAACGTATTCTCCTGATTTGCAGTCCATCGCTTCCAGGTTTGGTCTTGCCAGTGAGCCTTATAAGTGCGATGCGAAAGGTCGATCCTCCAACATCGAGTGCAAGAACGTCGCCTTGCTCATGACCTGTCGGCAGCGTGTGCAGATATGACGGCAGCATTGATATGTCTGATTCCGCCAATCGTTCCCGGCATTCAGCTTGTAGTTGCGCAGATATCGCCAGCAGGCGCTCGGTCTGCAGTGGCGCCTCGAACAGACTGCGGACCTCCGCAAGGAAGTTTTCCATGCTCTTCATTGCTTCATTCTCCTTTTCCACTACATGATGTCCTGTCACACGCGACCCTTTGGAAGAATAGGTAGACGAAGGATGCACCAAGCGAACGACTGACTGAATCATGACGCTCATTGCCTTGCCCAGTTTGGTGGAGGACCACAGGTCGAGCAGAATAGCAATGCAGTAGCGACCGACTGATGTCATGTAAAGGGCGTATGTAGGTAGTCCAAGAGCGAGGGAAGGCGCGTATATGGGCGGTATACTCTTGGTATATGGTATATGGTGTGTGGCAGTGATTGTCGTAGTCAGCTGACCATGGAAGGCTGTATGGTACGTGGACAGCAGGTGAAGTGCAGAGCAGGAGCGCTGCTAGTCAGTGCGGAATGCGGCTGTCATATGCGGCGGACAGGCTATGGGTAGTAGGTGGCAGGCGGACGGGCAGATCGGCTTCTATAGTTGAAAAATTCCTTCTTTGAAAATTGGATGGATATGGCTCGGCAAGTGTCCAGGAGAGACCAGTCAGTGAGCGTGGCACCAGAGCGCTAGGATGTTTCGTATTGTTATGGAGGGGCCAGAGAGCGGAACACGCGTGCGCATGGTGGTAGTATACTGGCGGGTCCCCGGTTCCTAGGATGGGCTCGAAGGCCGCGAGACGTTGTAGCAGGCGTAACACCAGCGGACACGGTAATTGGAGCCCGGAGGAATGTCGTGTATGTCAGGTCGCGGTAGTCTGAGGAGTGGATTGGAGGAAGGTTTCATCGGTGCATAGCATAGCAGAGTAAGTTGCTGGTGGGTGACTAGGGATGGGGGCCGATCATTGATTTGAGCCTCTGCGAGTGCCCGAGACTGTGCAGTACAGTGCAGCTCAGCGGCAGCCGTGATGAGGAGTCAAGAGTAGTCACTATCGATTGCTGGCAGATACCCAGATACCGTCCGTAGATGGAGGGCAGATGGCAGATACCACGGCCGTTGCAGCCAGCGAGGGAATCAACTCAACCGAGTGGCTGCTGCTGAGCACGCCAACCAGCCTTTGCCGCGCGACACTGCAATGCCGTTGGGTCTGCTCTGCCAGCCAGCAGCTCTCTTCCGCAGTCGGGGCAGATCTGAAGCAAAGTCCACAACGCAAACATGATCAATGTAACGTAACGTAGCATCTGAAGTCAGCGGTTGATGCCGCCGCCGCGCTCCAGTCTGCATGACATCAAACGCACGAACCTGAGCCTGAACCTGGCTCGCCATTTCACGCTGCATTCATTTGACCACTCGGGCCTCACCTTGCACACTTGCCAAAGACCTGGTCAGCAATCCCTCAACCACCTGCTCCGGGCGGTCCACTCCTCTGGCCCTCTATCCTACAACCTTGGACTGCATTTCTGACTTCCTTTGTACCGCGCTCTGAGACCACGAGCGCTCCGCCCTGCGCGCTCCTGTGTTTCAGGCGGACAGGCTGCACATTGAGCAAGGAGATGTAACATACACCTCCAGTCGCTGCATTTGCCACACTGGGCGTCCGCGTGTACGAGCCAACACGCTCTGGAAGCTCTCCAGAGGACGCCAGGAGCAGCCTCCTACGCTGGCCGCATGGCAGCCACAGCGGGCCACTAATGGGTCGGCCACGAGGACTGTTATACGGTTAGATCCTACGGCTGTATCCATGCTGTTTGCGTACAACCCGCCAAGATTGCGGCACGCAACTGCATGCATACGTGCTGGACTCGATGCTGAGCCTTCGCAAATAGGTAATCATGCCTCGCATAGTATCTTTCTCCTTCATGCATGAACAGCATAGTACGCGTGAACAGCATGAGCAGCCTTCGTTGACCAGTACATCCAATCAAGGATCGACACGGGCACATAAGAATGCAACCACGCGAGCCTAGAAGTCTTTCACCCACCAGCCTTTCCACACACAGCCGAATCATATTCCGGAAAGGCAAAGTCAAGCAGGGCAATACACGAATGCCTGCTTAACCTCTCATCCTTTGGTATACGAATCCAATAGCATGGGATCCTTCGGTGACTTTGTCAGATCAACCTCGCTATATCTGCACTTCAACGCGAACTACAGTATTGCTCACTAAAAAGGTTACAGCCGCCCTGCTGCAAAAGGAAGGATAGGGCGCCTGCCGTGATCCGCATCGAGAGATCGACATACCAAATAATGCTACATGAGCGTTCGCCTACCAGGTAGTGGATCTACAGCAGCATTTCTTCGCAGCCACTGCAGCAACGACTCGGAGCAGCAACCATTCAAAGACATACCACCCCGATACGATGCGATTGCGGAGCATGCTCTGAAGACAGTCGTCTACCGAGGCATCTGCCGAGTTCATCACGATAATATCGATTACATCGATTGAATACTTGTGCAAAGTGAACCAGAGTCGCCTGACATGAACGACCAAAATTGTTGAGTAGCATACTGCCACAGGCCATAGTCTGTCCCAGAATAGCAGCAACCATCGTTCGCACATCCTTCACTTGACCACAATGCAGATACTGACCACCAATGCAACACTCAAACCGCATAATGCAACGACTTGGCTTTGCAACATTCCATTCTCAATAATCATGCATGGCGTTTCTCCGCATGAACCATCATGCGCGAACGCTGCATCGATGGAACGAGCCAAGAATGTTCTCAGATCTGTCATATGATTGATTGTAAAAGCCTCCGCCGATGGAACATGTGCAACTGTCTAGATGGTTCCATTAGAGTCCTCTTGTCCGATGTGACACCAGATTGCATGAAATTGCCTCACGGATAGGTCATCGTTGAATCTCGTGTTCCACTTACTGTGATCATGTTGGAAGGCGATCTGTACCACTGTTGCATGAATAGCATTGTCTTGTAATGTCGACCTTTTACTGCAAGCGTATGGGAAGCGAGCCAGTACTCGTATCCAGTTCACTTCAAAATTGGGAATCGTAATGACAACAAGAACTTAAAACTTTCTGGTATCATTTCCGCGCCAAAAATTCTGGAGACAAATTTGAATGATGCCGTGGCCATCGCCATCTCATTCCATGTTTCTCCTTCGTAGCAGTGGTCATTCCGCATCATCTCGCTAAAACACAGATCTGAAAAGCAAATCGCAGCCGCAGCTATGACAACACATGAAGAACCCATGTGTCTCACCTCCTACATCGAGCTTCGTACAACACGCCGTCTCATCGCCTGATGAGTGGTATAATATGCGTGCAATGCAACATCATTTGAGTAAAAGAAGTCGTTTGTCCGTTGTTCCACCCGATCCCTGCCGGAGGAGATTACATCGGTGTAACAGTGACACTAGGATCGGAACAAGAAGAAGAAGCTTCAGCTCGGTTGGTAGCACCTAAGCTTTCTGCTCCTCAACGTCATGAGAAATGGATCCGACCGGTCTAGCGCCCTTGACATCGGCAATTGTCTCATCGGTGAACGCAAGATCCTCTTCGATGGGAATCGTGTCACGAATCTTGCCGAGCATGACTGGAAGCGCAATGACCAAGCTGCCGGCCAGGAGAGCCCAGCATGATGCGAATTCGCTCATGTACGGCGTACCGAGACCGTCGATGCGCCACATGATTGCAGCACCTGCCGATTGGATGCCCTTGTAGAAGCCCGCGAAGTTGGCGAGCTTGCGGCTGTTGTTCGAAATGGCGCCCATGAACCAGTACACGGAGGTCTGCCATGCAGCGTCGTAGAAGCCGTAAAACATGTACAGGAACATGGGACCGACGTAGTCGCCATCGGACCAGTCTCTCTTCACGGAGTCTTCTGTGGGAACGTCGGCTCGGGTGTACTGGCGCTGGAAGGCGTATCCACCACCCCAGACGGCGAAGGTGAGCACGAAGAGCATGCCCCAAGCGATCTTAGCTCTGACAGTGCGGCGGAATTTGCCAAAGTCGAGCGCAGTGCCGAAGACGAGGGCACCGACGATCTGCATGAACCAGTAGAGGGTGTTGTTGAGGGCGCGAGTGCGGGTGTTGAATTGCGCGAGGTTGACACCGTTGAACTGGTAGGTGTAGAACCAGTTGGAGGCAAAGAACATGGGGAATAGCAGGACCACGTATGGGTCGGACTGGAGAGTCTCCCACAAACCCAACAGCTCAGACTTCCATGTAGGGTGCTTCATGAGAATGACTCTGGAGCCGTCGCTGCGAACGACCTTCTTGGCATCGACCAAGGTCCAAGCTAGCATGCCGCCTATGAACGTGAGAACCAGGAATCCGATGTAAGTTCCACTCGAGACGGCGCTGTTGGTTGTGGTATGGATGTTCTGACCAAGTGGTACCTGATCGAGAGGTCAGTACTGCAACTCAATATCTCGCGGGTGCATGATATGCTTACCAAGCTCCCGATCACGCCGCCCATGTTAAAGATCATCCAGAACCAGGAGATGAACCGACCCTTCTCCTTCTCCAGAGGATAGGACATCATGATGGCGCCTTGAGCCGACCACAGGATACCGGCACACACTCCGAGAAGTGCGCCTGCAAAGGTTACATAACCGATGCTCTCCGTATAGTTGTAGCAGAGGTAGGAGGAGACGTAGACGGAATAGCCGATGCCACCAAAGGCCAACGCCCACCGAATGCCGATAGTATTGGTGACGGTGCCAGCGAAGAAGCCGACTACGGCGAAAGTGGAGTAGAGGGCAGTATTGGAATCGCTGCTAGCCTTTGCGTTCAACTGTCCACCACCACCCAGTCCGTTCAGAGCATTAAACATGCCTGGGAAGCGTCGCATTAGTGGCGGTCCAATGTTTCATGCGAGGCTGTGAGGCTGCTTACCAGGACAAAGAAAGCACACGAAGGCGACCAGAATGAGCTGGGCCTGCGGGGAGGCGTAGTATGGGATCGAAATGGGTCCGATTTTGCGCGAACGGTACATCCAGCCCGCAGGCGCTTCTTGATTCTCGTGGTCGCGGTCCATCGAGTGTGTCGGAGAGTCAATGCCAATCTCGGGCGAGGGAGTCGCCTTTTCGTCGACGCTCGACATGGTGGTGAATGCCGTGGGTGGCCCGCCCCGCTGTCGTCGAGTGCTTGCTGAATTCGGGGTTGGAAGTGAGGTGTCTTCAGCGGCGATGTCGAAGTAGTGAAGAGGGTGTGAGCGAGAGTGACAGTGACGGGTACTTGAGGTGCAGTCGAGTCGAGGTGAGGTGAGGTTCACGGCAGGCGCGTTGGTGAAAGTGCAAGTGCAATCAATCAATAAATTCAGGTCATCGGCTCACACGAGCAGAGCAGTCCAGGGCACTGCGCACGCTGTCCATCAAGAGGATTAAGTACACTGCAGCGCTGGACCTGAGTTGTCTCTCGCTCTCTCCACATCGAGAGCAGCAACGGCAGGGTCCATGATAACTTTAATGCGCCCAACCCTGCACCCGCGTGCGCAGCGCCGCTCATTGGCTCAAAGCGGGCGTCGAGCTCCACCGCCCTGCTCGTGTGTTCGGTGTGGCTTCCTACCGCAGAGGCCATCGCCGGCGTGTGCGCGTGAGGACAAACGCACTTGGAGATTGCAACCCATCCTACCACTATCACCAAATCCCAGCTGTCTGTCTGCCCGGCCGCACTGGAGGCGTGTCGTGGATGGTCGCACCACACCTGTCCAATGGTCCTACAGCGGGAACACACATGTGGATTGCGAAACATGCTGGGCTGCAAGGTGGTCGCGCTGAGCTGATACGCCGTGTTACATCTACTCTGAATATTGAATAAGCACGCGGGTAGCCGCATGCGACGCTACTATCTTCATCCTTAACTAATCCCCAGCTTGCAGCTTGCAGCCAAGTAGTGTTGCCCCTCGGCGGACGACCAGTGGCCTTAGTGTTGGCAGTGTCACATGGCCACGCGACCACGATCCTGTCGCCGACCGGGCTCTGGATACCACTGCGGAGAGGGTTCCATCACCGTCGTCGTCTCCCAAAGGACGTCCCCTCGCTATCGGCCATGGCCCCATCGTCCTTGCCACGATACCATCGCCCGGCCCGCCCACCAGGCAAGGACTCAACGTGCCCATGAGCTGGAGCTGCGAATCACGGCGCCCGGGAGCTCGCCAGCAGCCACGAGGTTGCATGCTCTATCCTCAAAGGCGCGCCTTCTTTCGCACAATGGATCAAGCTTCCTCTCGAGTAGGCAAAGCTGCACTCTGACGTGACATGCAAATCTTGTAGCTTCAATCCTGACCACAGCCATACACTGTGCGCCGGACATGGTGAGATTTACTTTCCTTGCTTCACCTTTCTTTCCATACCAGAAATACCACGAGTAGCAGCTATCTCGCCTCCTAGTCTGACCTTGCGCCTATCTCGACTTCGCCCCAAGTACACCACCATGTAAGTTTCAGCGATTTCTGAGGTGTAGTCTTTCTCAATGCTAAACACCTGCAAGGAGACTTATCATTCGAGACGACAAGGCCACGGCCTCCAAGTACATTTCCGACTACATCATTCGTATGTGATCTTCTACCGCACATCGTTTCAGATCAACCGAGACTCATTCTTTCGTTTCACGTAGACCGCATCAAGTCCTTCGCGCCTACACCCGAGAAGCCCTTCGTGCTGGGTCTCCCAACAGGCTCGTCACCCGAGGGCATCTACAAGAATTTGGTCAAGGCACACAAGAATGGCGAGATATCGTTCAAAGATGTCATTACGTTCAATATGGTATATGGTAAATGCCAAGCTTCGGACTGCCCTCGAGCTAATGATGCCCCCAGGACGAGTACGTAGGCATACCACGCGAGCACCCGGAGTCATATCATTCCTTCATGTACAAGCACTTCTTCAGCCACGTCGATGTCGATCCTGCGAACATCAACATTCTCAATGGCAATGCAGAAGATCTCGAAGAGGAATGCATTGCGTACGAAGAGAAGATCAGACGTGCAGGAGGCATTGAGTTGTTTCTTGGCGGCATTGGTCCAGATGGACATATCGCCTTCAACGAGCCTGGCTCAAGTCTCAAAAGTCGTACCAGGGTCAAGACCCTAGCCTACGACACAATCCTCGCAAACTCTAGATTTTTCGGCAATGATGTGAATGAGGTGCCGAAAATGGCTTTGACCGTGGGCATTCAGACTGTTTTGGATGTGAGTGAGATCTCATCACACGATGGAGCGAAGAACTGTCTAACGACTTCCAGGCACGAGAAGTAGTCATCATCATCACCGGCCCGCACAAGGCACTCGCCCTCCAAAAATGCATCGAAGGCGGCGTCAACCATATGTGGACACTATCGTCCCTCCAACTACATCCTCACGCCATGATCGTGGTCGACGAAGACGCCACTCTGGAACTCCAAGTCAAAACCGTGAAATACTTCAAGTCTATCGAACAAGTCGCAGCATCACAAGGTTTCGGCCAAGCACTATCCTCCGAGGAAATGGTTCTGAAAAAGCGAGACAGCGTGCTTGAAAAACTTGACTCACCCGTAAGAAGTCCTACGAACAAATCATTCCTAGCTGGCCCCAAGCCAGATCTCCAACGGCAGATCACGAATGAGCCTGCCACAAAGCTAGCTGCACCGCCTCGGCCAGAAATTGTCAGAGCCGTGACGCCTGACCTGATCCCAGATTCCATGCACGATCGGATACCTGATGCAGCTCAAGTGAACGGGTTGGACGGGCTTGAAACAAAGGAATTACCGATCATAGCTATGCATGAGCGTGTCGACTCTGCGACTTCCGCTTAGGTGAGGGATCTTGCGTGTGCGGCCTGTGTGACGAATTCAGCTTGAATCTGGATATTGATACGAGCGTGTTTTGGGGGCGGCGTTTCGAACGCGGTGGAACTAGAGTCAGACACAAAATGTTGAAAACAACCTGGAAATGCATTTGCAAATCGTGATGCAAGAAGCGTGCGGAGATCAAGTGCCGTGCAATGCAATTGTTACATTGTCCTGCACGTGTGCTTAAATGGCCATGGTATTGGAATTCGTCGCACTGCAGTGCCACGTCCTCGGCCGCAAGTTTTGTCATACCACACCTGATGACTCGGAATCTCGAGACACTCACCGCTGCGCAAAGCTAGCTGTTGTAACTCCTCTCACATCACAATGGCTGCAGAGCGAGAACATTTGATGCCAATCGATAAAAATCATGCAGGGGAACAATTTCATGTCTCAGACCTCATCATGTGCTTGCTTGCTCTGTCGATCTACGCTACGCTACACTACTCTCCTGTGAACTCCCACCTTTCAACCTCAACTTCGCTATCCGTTCGCGCTCCAAGAATTCTGCTTGCTCGATTCGCGACTTCTTTACATCAACGAATAACCATAACCATGCCGCACTAGCCAAGCTCAATGCAAACAGGAAATAAAACGGGGACGAATTATTGCCTGTGTCGTCGATGATTGCACTGGAAATGAAGGGGCCGATGAATGAGGATGTTTTGCCGATGATGCTGAAGAGGCTGAAGAAGAGGAATTCTTTGCCGCGAGGAGTCACTTCGGAGATCATCTGTGGGAAGAATAAGTGTTAGTGGATATGGATGGCGAAGAAGTGTACCAGAGTACTGGGGAGTGGTGGCGGCGGGAAGTGGCAGTGGTGGATGAATTATGCAGGTCGCCGCTGTCATGTCCGCTAGCCGTAGCGGAAAGCAGCAGGAAGAGGAGAAAGCCACTTTCCACTCCGCTCTGCACGTAATCTTTTACCTTGTCCGGAAACGTGCAGATGACCAGGGCGGAGATGAATTGACAGCGGAAGGCCACATTCATCAATCTCTGACGTTGCTGCCACAACGCCAAACAGGTGGGGTTTTGGGTCCGCCAACTATCAAATGAAAAAAGGGGAAAGGGAACACGTACCGTCTGGCTATAGCTGTACCATGGGCAAACAAACAATCCGTAGAAGACCTGATAGACCCAGACTTCCCTATACGTCGACAGGTCACAGTCAGCCAGTGTCTCAGACAACAGAGGGATATATTCAGTTACCATCGATTGTGGAACCCAAATTTGTTCGTCCAGATGCCTATCATTCCCCATCCATCGAGCAAAATGATACCAACGGCCACGGCATTGAACATTGTCTTCGTAGATAGTTGGAAACGTTTTTGGATGTTCCAGAAAGCGAAGATGCCGACTGCTTGTGCAGCGAGACCAACGATCAGGAGGTATGTGAGTTGTAGGGTGTTGTATGCCACAATCTCGTTTTGCAGAGTCGCAATCACAGTGACTGTAGTATTGAGAGAATCTCCAAGCAAGAAGTATCCGATCAGATAGCACAAGCTTTGTCGTAATTGCCAGATCTGTGTTACGGCACGTCGAAGTTGCCAGAAGCCAGCGAGAACAATATTCATGCCTGGATCTTGACCCGGGCGACGTTTTTCCATGATGAACCACGGGATGGCGACTAAGATCCAGACGCCTGATGCAAAGGCGATGAGGACGGACAGACCCCAGTTGTTGTTCGCCACGGATGCATTGACATTGAGACCCCACATGATCCCGACGATGATGGCGAGAATGACGACTTCCGTAACGGATTGGACATAGAAGGCGACATTGCTGAGTTCGTTTCGCTTCATGCTGTCTGCGTGGTCGTACTGGTCGCGAGTAATCTGACCGTTCTCATATTGTTGAGCCTTTTCACGCAGCTCCCTGGTGTTCCGTGCCAAGCCAGGGAAGGCCGCAGTCCAGTAAGTGAGGCACAATTGATAAGCAATGAGACCGACGATGTAGAGTCCCAGGCCAATTTGCCAGTCGTCGACGGTATGTACTCCCAGCCAGCCGAATCCAATGCCCCACGCAATCAACGAGAGCACGATGAGGATATTGGGTCGAAATGTTCCAAAGTCGGCATAAGAACCCAGAATCAGGAAAACCACAATCTGGATGGCGAAGCTGATGCCATTGCAAAGGAGGATCACACTGTTGATTGTCCTATTTGCTCCAGCGAAATGCACTATGGTGTTGTCTGGACCACCAATGGCTTCAGCGTGCTGATAGACCAGATTCTGGGCTGCTGTGGGTGCGAAGTTGAACAGCGTCAACCCGTTATTTCCAATGTAGTAAGAATAGTATGCCCAGATCTCTTTCTTTGTCGTTTCATATCTTGGATCGAACTGGTCAGGCGCGACAGGTCTGTCTTCTTCTATGATTGCTCCGTCTGTCTCTTTCTCAATGGCACCTTTCATAGGGTCTTCACCTGGCGCAGCGGCCAGCCCAAGTCCGGGATCATTGGCTGCCATGGCTGGCTACGGGGCGGAAGAAGTAGACGTGGGTGTGGTATAGCATGTATCGTCGAGCGAGGTTCCTCTCTTTGCTTTTTCTCAATCCACCTTACCGCCTCGCCCTCGGCCTTGGGTGCGTCTTCTGTCGTGCGACTCGTTCTGTGCGGTGATGGAGGACGGATGGAAGGTGCAGACATATAGTACAAGTACAGAGCAGCGCAAGTACTTACCCTAAACAACCTATTCCTCCCAGCACGCCATCACAAATCGGCCTCGAACGTTTGGTCGAACGATCTGCGGGCAGGATGGGACGGCAGATGCATGAAAACTAAGTGGTCATCGGAGGAGGCGAGATAAGAAGCTCGCTCTAGCGTCGGGTGGCCGAAATGCGATCTACTTTCCCTTCACGTGGAAGCCACGATGGAAGCATTCTTGGGACCTGGCACACAAGTAGTCCTATTGTTGGTACTATGGTGTTGAACATGTGTAGCGGTGGAAGCTGCAAGGGAGCGCGACAAGATCTCCCGTGACCCGATACAAGACTCGCTGTCCCAGTTGGCAAAAGCTTGACCATTCTTTAAACTTTCTTGGCTTGTGCCACATCTCACAAGGCAAGATCTGGACCTCGTCTCAATAACAAATCTACAATGACGACAGACTTTCGATGTAAAGGGCGAGCCACAGCATTGTATCAACGTGTCACGGGCGGTAGACGGTCAGAGCGGCAACAAGTCACCATTTCCTTAGCAAGCACGTCCGGAACAACGTTGAGCATGACAAAATGATGTCCATATGATACGGACTGGCAATCGGACGAGGCTGTGAGTCTTGCGCGCGATTGTGCCATATGCTGCAAAATACAATCCTCTTCAGCCAGCTACATATGAACAAATTGACAAAAAGCACAGTAATCAACAAAGCCAACAATATCGCCATCCCATACATTCTAGACCTCCGACAATCATATATTTTCCAAACCATCTACCTCCTCCACCTCACCCTTCTCACCATCCCTCTACTCTCCATCTCAGCTCCAACACCCCAGATGTACATCTTCTTCCCACAATGAGCACAAGTAGCCCGCGAGACATCCGCTCGATCCAGCCACCGCTCTCCTCTCCTCTGTACGCCACCATGTGGAAAGGAATTATTGACGTGAACGCCATAGGTAGGACAATCACGACTTCCGTTACTGGCGGGGCAGGGTGTCTTGATGTAGCCGCCTGCACCGCAGTGCGGACAGGTAACTCTGTTCACAATACACATTTTCGAAGGTGGTGTGGAGTTGCTGGCTGGGCGTCAGCGTATGGAAGTCTTTGAGAGCAGGAGTGGGTCGGATTGCACCGATGTTGATGATCTTGTGCTGGTGTAGAGGCGGGATCTGAGATCCACGTTGCTATGCTTTGTCTGTTCTCGCTTCCCGAATATGGATTTTGGCACATACGTACTGCGATCCAATATATTGAGGCCCCATTTGCCTTCGGCATCAGGGAAGCGTGTTAGGAGAAACGACCTGGCACATTCCATGTTGGTGGCGAATTCTTGTCGTTTGCTTCCTAGGTAGATCCGCATGCTCGAGACATTCTGTCTTCACCGCAGCGTGACTTTGCGAGACAATCCCACTTGGCAACCGACATCGCAGGACAGGAGTGAAAGCGAGGCCGGTTCGACTGCTGACGTCGGGCGTGCATTATATTCAGAGGTGCTGAGAGGTAGCTGGTCTTTGTGTCGAGGTCCCTGAGTGCAAAACGGATTGATCGGCGTGTTCAAGTATGGTTTGCAGCTTGAAGATCTGCTCAATCGCTGGACCAAACATGCTCGTACCATACAGCACTGGCCTGGATGAAGCACATTGCAGCTCGCACATGACCTTGGCACGTTCGACGCCATCATCGGTCCAAGTGGAACCCGTGCTCTCGTTACGCCTATGGCCCCCCAGCTTCATTGGTCAAAAGGGACGTCGGATTGGAAAGAATGGCAAAGAGAGTGACAGACTGCATGACGGATCAATGCCCAAGAATGTTCTACAAAACCCCGAGCTCCAAGATCAGTGAGAGCTTTCCAAGAAACGAGGTTGAGTACTGGTTAATCGTGAACAAAGTTTGGGCGTGACTGGCATTAATTTCATAAGTTTCGCTATAAACTTCAGCATTCAATGATGCCGTGCCGGCGACGATGGCCGACTATTGATGGGCGATACAGCAGATATCGGCGACACTGGTGATACGGGCGAGCCGCCACCAGCTGGCGAGAGGTCGCGCGAATGAGGCGATGCTGCACCGCCTGGAGCCGTGGGTATCGTAAGCGCCAGAGGTGCATTTGTGAAACTTCGATTGTATGCCGCCTGAGACTCCAGTGGTGTGATCGGACTCTGGTTCACGGGCGTCTGGAACACATTGTGTGGCGGCGGCTCGAAATCCTCGCTGGCACGATCGTCTACTTCTTCGACTGCCTCGCGGTGATCTTCTGAGGGTTCATGGCCGTGTTCGTACTGTTCGTAGTGAGGTGGCTCGTATTGTGGTGGGTCGTTGTACTCTTTTGGTGTTTCTCGGACGTGTCCAACACCAGCCACAGCTGGGTAAGGCGCTTCAACCATGGACAATTCGGACTGTGCAGGTGCGTATTTGGCTCCCATAGTCATGGAGTTGCGTCGCCTTCGACGTGCAAGGCAGAAGAGGACAATGGCTGCGATGAGTATCGCTGCTCCGACTCCCAAGCCGACTCCGAGCCCAATCTTCGCGCCTTGGCTGAGGCCGCTGTTGCTGTGAGCCTTCCCTTGCTCCGTAGGACTAGTAGCACCAAGCCCATCAGCCGAAGGATAGGGAGAGGCGGAATTGACGCTCGTAGTGATTGTTGATGTAGATGAAGCATCACCAGAACTGGCGGTTGTGGCAGCTCCGGTCTCAAGTGCTGTTCCCGAGGACTCGATATGGCCTGGACGACAGTCAGTCCGCGATCACATCAAAGACAAGGCAGACCTTGGTACTTACCACTCGTAGAAGCACTTCCAGTGGTGGTTGCTGTGGCAGTCGCACTTCCAGACGTCGAGCCCGAGGCCAAGCTGGCGGAAACACTCGACATGCATGACGGGCCATCCGTCGCAGTTGCACATATCGACATTGCAGTTTGGACTTCAGCTGGTGGACCTTGCCGTGGCTCCAACTGTTTAATGGCGATGTTTCTTTTCAGCAGCTCATGTCGACTCTCTTGACACAGACACGAATCTGCCTTCAATACGAATTCCAGGCCACTGCCTTGCGCAGCACAATACGCCCGGCACTCCTCCGTTCTGCTGTATACGTCGAATGGTTTCACATGTGCTCTTGCTCGTTCGCTATACTCGCTTCGCATATTCTCCATACTGTCACGTAGGGCCTGCCAGAGATTCGACATCTTGAGTGGAGTTTGCTCGAGAGCACGGATGGAAGTTGAAGACAAGGTCCATGGCGGCAGGTCGTAGGCGGACGGTAGTCTAGCTGTAGAGCGCTTCCTTCCTTCGAGTAGACAAGGCTCCGGGGCTGAGCTTCGCAGTCGTTGATCCTGGGCCGTCAGCCGCACTCACATGCAAAGCAAAAGGCGGTACGAAGGCATAAAGATAGTATTGCTGCAGATCACCGGTAGGCCAAGGCCGAATTGCTGACCTGACGCTCACACTGCATCCATCGTGCATATACTGAGGCACACTCACACTCACACTCCCCGCTCACATATGCCAACAATGCCTTGGTTCGGCGCGTAGGTGTGAAGCCTGAGGTGACATGCATGCATACTGCTAAGTCCTTGTTTCGAACCGCGTTGGCCACTCAATTCACTTACACGACGTCTGGAGATCGGCCTTGGCGTGGAGTACGTCCCCTTAGGTTTGCGTAATTTCTATTTTAAGATACTTCAGCTTCTTCTTTCCCGACCACCGTCCGTATTCCACCACCTCGCCTATCTTACAAAGGACAAAGCAAACGCAGCTACATGACATCAATGGTGGCTTCAAATTCATACCGAAAGGACTCTACTCTCGTGCTGTTCTGTCGCCACCGAAGTTGATCAGACTTCGTACTGCTGAAAGAGCTCAAATACCAACCCCGTGCAAATCCTTGGAGACCCGGGCTAAGTCTTGATGGTCTTATGCTCGTACTCCTTCATGCGCTCGGCCATTGTGGTCCCGTTCCAGGATGCGGACTTGGGTGACAGACCACCGGTATGATGCTTCGTGGGTAAGCCGATCTGTTCGACAGCAAAAGACGCAGCCACGCTAGCTTTGGCGGTAGCTTCAACCGCGTTGCCACCATTCTGCTGGTATTCGACTGCAAATGCGCCAAGGAAGGCATTGCCGGCTCCTGTCGCGTCCTTAACACGAGGTTGATCTTCTAGGGAATGGAAAGGATCAACTAAAAATTGATACCTCAGTTAGCAAATGTCTCAGACATTCGGGTACTCTTTTCATCGGCGGTTTACCCCAGGTCATGTCAACTGTGTCCTGCAGCTGATCTCCAGAAGTTGTCCTTCGGGCTACGAGACTGCCATGTTCACCCGATCTGATGATCACCATTTGATGTGGCCCAAATATGTGCCAGTGCTCTTCCATGAAAGCAGCAGCACAGCCTGTAACACAAACGGACGGTCAGCGCAAGCTTCGGATTGGTATACAGCCAATTCTCACCCTCGACATGCTCCCTCCCAACATCCGCTGGTGGTATCGGACCTTGCTGTTTGAGCCGACCACACAGTGCATCGAGTTCATTATGATTCGGTGAAAACACATCGACAAGCTTGCTGGCTTCTACGTGAGCTGTCAAGCTGTTCGGCCGACAATGCATCGGCGCCGGCTCCCATACCAAGAACGGACGCGTTGTAATGCCGGCCTGCTTACGTGCTTCCAGTAATTCGTTGACTTGCTGTGTTAATTGATCCGGACTTGCGAGGAAATGAAAGGCTGAGGCTCGCAAGAAACGAGCCGGTAAGTTCTTTGCTGTCGGTTGAAGAGGAGGAGTCATGTAACCAAATGTTTTGCCTATATTCGTTGACTGAGCTTCATGCTTCGACTTCGGATCTTAGTATACAGCTTTACTCACCCACGAAGCGTTTATCGTGGTATTGGAGCTTCCCTCTCGTAGACTCCCGGCCTCGAGCATCCTGAATCTCCAAATCTACTCCCCAGTTCTGTATTTCCTTGGTTGCATCAGGTGGGAAATCATGCCCGGCCAGCAAAAAGCAAGCTATGCGGTGTGTTTCGCCTCCATTAACAGCTAGACATGCTCCGACCGTACTGTACGGCATAGAGCCGCCCACCACATCTGGCAACACTTTTCCATCTGGTAGATGCAATTCATCCAGCACTACCATGCCCAAGGAGAGAAACAAAGCCGGACCATGTTCGGGGGACGCCATTCGGCATTATCGTCGAGCTCACCTAGCGAGGAAATGACAGAGAGAAAAAGAAAGGATGGTCTGAGCAATGCTCAATCGCCGAACGACGGTGGTATCTGTATTCTTGTCCATCAAAGGCCTCGACAGAGGCACCGTCTCGAAGTGATCGCCGTTATGAGAGCTACGCTGGGACTTGGAGATCGAGGCACACACAGACTCTTGAGTCTTGGCGACCCTGCATCATCGGCAAGCTTCCGGCAAATTCGAAACAAGTAGAAAGACCTCAAACAACTCCATCAGGAAACTCAGACGAGTACTTTCGTTTCAGATCGGTAGCTTGTACATCTCAACTACAAGACTTGGCAGAGATCTACAGCCACCCCTAGGTCTGGACTTTTACTTCAGAGAGATGTGCCAGAAGATCACACCCCGGAACCGAATGGCTTTTACTATCAGGCCAAGAGCTGATGAGGATCTGCCCGAGTGCATCGAAGTCATTAAGCGTGTTTATGGAACAGACGGCTATCCGGTTGGAGTCAATGGCGACTATCTGCCCTTCTTGCAAAGCGGACAGATAGAGCAAAGCTGGGTGGCTGAAGCTAGTGGCAAAGTCGTCGGTCACGTAGCTACTGGAAAGCCTACTGGCGACGATGTTGCTGTAGCTCTGTGGAGGGAAAAACACCCACACTCTGAGAATATGGCTGTAATGGAAAGGCTCTTCGTTGACCCGGCTTCCCGAAGCGCTGGAATTGCCGCCCAGCTCATTGCCGTTGCGATGGATTGGAGTCGACAATCGAGCAAGAGATTACTGTTGTTCGTGTTGATCAAGGATAAAACTGCTACGGCGCTTTACAAAAGACTTGGCTGGACACAATTTGGTACGACTTCCTTTCGCTATGGTGATGGAATGCAGACAGAAGCCCTATGTTTTGTCAGCCCTGTACAGTCATGATTGCTTTGGCCACGAAGTAGACATACTGCAATCGCCATTCTTGGTTACTCGGCACATGCATTGCACTCCCGAGGTCAATGCGTGAGTGTGCAATCCTTTGCGAATGCAACCTCATCGACTTCGGAATGTACATTGGTCCTGAAGTAGCGGTACAACCTCTCTAGTTCTCCTCACGTCCCTTAAACACCCTTGAACTCTTCCTAGTTGGGTGGCAGTGGACCTCAAGATGTACACGACCTCTCAAAGGCTCCCAGATCAATCCGGACACTTCAGGCGATTCGTGGCCTGTATCGATCGTCGTGACCGCGATGCGAGGAGTCACTTTTGTTTATCCCGTGCCACACTTGGTGATTGTCGGCAACCAGAGTTCCACTTCAGTTCGCCCTTCGGTTGGAGTCCAGAGAGAAGTTGGTCGTCGACATCATACGGACCCGATTGGTGCTGAACAATGGTGTGCTTCTTGCCAGCCAATTCAGCCTCTCTTGCGAGAATGGGGTTGAGAATTGGAAAGCTGTACAGCGCTCACTCGAGAGCAGGCATGCGTGGATCTTCTTCTCGTGTCAAAATTCGTCATCGCTTTGGTTCCAGGAAGTCCTCGGGCTTGTTCATGAATACTTCGAAAGATCGCCCACGAAGCCCTCTCACACCATATTCGTCGACTGCATGTGTCTCTGGCTTAAAGGAAACGTTCGAATATGCCTGTATCAATCGTCGAAGATAGCAAGATGTAGCGGCTCGAGTCAAGTATTTGTTCCTGAATGTTGCCATATGATTATTGATAATGCTCTGGGTCTTGTCTGGATTCTCAAGGTAGTATTTCACTTGTTGCTCGAGATCGGACCAGTCCCGAGCAACAGGGATAAAATTCTGGTTAGGGCCTTCCTTTTCTAGTAGATGGTAATATTGCGATGTATAGCGTAAATCATGGACTATCGGGGCAGAGTTGCAGTTCAACAGAAATTTCAATCGTCCAGAATATGTGACTCCCTCGGTGTGAATGGTCATGGTATAGTTGCACAGGTCACCCAATGTCATGCCGTTTTCTCCCAGGTAAGTCGCATTCCGAGTGGACCCGTCGTAATACAACACATCGGCCCAATCCTTCCCCCGGGTCGTGTTCACAAGTCCGCTTCGCAGTTCCTCGTTGTTCTTTCTGCTGCCTCGCCAGACCGCTTTTGGTATCTTCTCAACCTCATCGTGCGCAAAAGCTTGTAATCGCGCGTCACTATACGAACCCATGGGATCTGCGGCCCAGAAATCAAAGTTCGGAATGATCCAAACGCGATCATACGTGGCGTTATTCAGCTCACGGGTCCACGTCCAAAAGGTCTCGGTTCCATCTTCCGTCGGTGGATAGGACAGGTCTTGCAACACAATTGCCGCTTCAATTGTTGGCAGTCTTTCACCACCTGCAGTCGCGCTCTCCAAAGCCCGGTGGAGTAAGTTAAGGATTCCTAGACCGCGTTCGATGTAGCCTGGGAGTCGCATCGCGTTAATGCTCTCAAGAATTCGTATGCGGTTATCGTGTATGAGCACACGCATAGCACCACCGCTGTACCATTCTGTTGGTTGCCAGGAAATGTCTATGTCTTCTTTGGAGATGGTGTGTTTCTTCTCCTTCCAGTAAGATGTTGCTCGGTCGACTTCGAAATACAGATTTGGAAAGGCCGCGTCGCACCGAGCCGGTGAAAGTGTATCAGGCAGCTCTTGGGGAGGGGATGTGCCTGAGTCTTCTGCATGATGCCGCTGCGTGTCGCTGGATAGCCCCTGGATGGCTGGCAAGTAAGTACTTCTCAGACCGTTGAGGACAAGCAGAGACTGAGAGACCAGCAGGAACGTGAGGAGATAGGCTATCCGTTCCCATGTCAGTAATTTGACGAGCTCCATTGCTGGATCTCGCGATCATGGCAACGAAAGAAGGGGCAAAAAGAGAGCAACTTGGTGAGTACGGGCTAGATTGCAGGTAGCATCGCGTATTGATAGCGGAAGGCGCCGCTGGCACAACGAGACGAGACGTGTTGATCTCGCGGAAACGCCGCCTCGCTGCAATCTTCCGGCAAACCTACACAATGTACCTGGAAGCTTTGGTGCGGAGAGATTATGTAAACACCCTAGGCTCAACAAATTCCCTGATGAAGGCGTTGACATTTTCTGAAATGTCAACCAAAAAGCAACAGTAGTTGTAAGAAAGCAACAGCAAATGGAGAAGAGAAGACTGTCAAAGTAAGCATAAGCACAAGCGTCGAGGTTGACACAAGAGTGGATCCTAAATCCACATCTTCGGCCCGGCGTATCCGGTTTTGTGCGTGAATAGCAACTACGCGGACACAAACGTACTTTATAGCAGGTCTCACACATCTAGTCCGAAGCAGTTTGAAGTTGGGAGGCAACATTTTGCTGCCACCAAGCCTGCCAATCGATAACCTTCTTCTGCCGCCGGGCATCCTCCGCTGCGAAGACAGCAGCATGTGATCTGATAACCTCCTCCATGGTGCAGCCCATAAATTCGACCTGAGCATCCTGCACACTCATTCTTCCATCATTACTTGCAGCTATCGCCTTGATAAACTGCTGTGTCAAACCGTCATCTCCACCACCATGATGGCTGTTCTTTGGTACCTCGGGATTATAAGTCTTTGTCGTGTCGTTCGTAAAGTCGTGAACCGTGATGCTCTTGCTGTCATAATATATCTCTCCAGATGTTCCATAAATCCAACCTCGTCGTTCACACTGTGCCAGTGTTTGAGCAATCATGTGGAAAGAAGCCGTCTTTGACCCTCGACCTTCAGCTTCATCGTCCCATTCCAGAGTGACATACTGATCATCACAAACATCATTGTCACTTTCCCAAACGCAGCGACCATACCAAGATCTACCCTCAATGTCCGAGACCTTGGTAGAGCCGACATCGTAGTCCTCGGCAAGCGATTGCAACAAGGCCTCTCTGGCTTTTTCAGGTCCTGATTCTGCAAGTATTGTTTCGACCTCTGGGTTGACGATATCAATCGGCCACTTTGCCGAACCTTTTGCCAGCACTTTGTCATTGTATATTCGCAGAGCCGAGAACTGGCAATTATCCTTGATGGGGCAAGATAGACAATTTGTTGCAGAACCAGCAGCTTTGGGCTTCTGCGATCGCCTGAATTGCTTCAACGAACCGCTTGATGTCAGCCGGGCTGGTAGATGTGCTTTGCCATTGTCCCCGGGAGCGGGTGAGCAAAGCATCCACAAGATGAAATCGATGTCATGACAACTCTTAGTCAAGAGACTGGGAGCTGTAATTGACTCTTTCCTCCAGTTGCCGCGAACGTAAGAGTGGCTGAAATGCCACCAACCCACAGGCTCGGTATGTTCGATCGACAAAACATGACCGATGATGCGTTGTTCACGGACGAGGTGTCGCAGTAGCATGTTGTGGGGAGAGTATCTCAAGACATGGCCGATGGCGAAGATTCGCCTTGGAGCAGATAATAACGACTTCTCTATGCGTAGGCAGTCTTCCAGAGAAGTCGCGAGCGGTTTCTCACTCATGATGTGGAGTCCGAGGGGTGCAATAGCAGTCAGCACTTCGATATGGTGCTCATCTCGAACGCAAACAAAAAGACCATCAATACCTGGTGACACAGGTACACCGGCCGACTCATCTTTTCGTCTTTGTTGCTCGTACTTGACAAACTGTGTCCAGTCGCTGAACTCTTGCTCCGGTGCAGGTTTGCCTTGGGGCCAGATATATTTCGAGCCTAGAAGCTTGCGCTTGAAGTCAACTGGCTCTGCAATAGCTGCAACGATACCAAGGCCAGAATCAACGACAGCTCGGGCATACGCATTTCCTCTGCTGCCAGCTCCTATAATCAGAAGGCGTGGCTTCGAATGGCTGCCATTTTCCGTGGTGCCATTTTGGCTGAAGCCATCGTCGTCCATCAAAGGAGCCATATCTGCCAGTCAAGAACACTAAGCAGGTGGAGCTCAAGCAGGTGCATGGCAGCGAAGATATACCTGCGAATGGGTGTCGTGCAAGTGGTAAGCTGAATTGCAACGTTGGGCAAGAGCGGCCAAGAGTGCTTGTCTCAGTTTGTCTCAAGAAACTCAGGCGCAACCCAAAGGTTGGCGTTGACTTCACCTCCGATAAGCACGTGACACGACTTGGCACTCGTCCTCAAAGCCGAGGTCTTGAGCTCCATTACCGGCCGAGGGCATTCTTCTTCATGCCATGATGCGGTTATGTAGAACAGCACAGTAAGTCTGTCTAGTCAATTCTCGTCTCAAGGTCTCTTTTCCTCTATCCAAGACATCATCTCCATTCACACCATGGCGGCACAGCTCAATTACCCACAGGGCATGTTCAAAGGCCAGACGGCGATCATCACAGGCTCGGGTCAAGGTATCGGAGCAGAATGTGCTAGACTATTCGCAAACGAGGGAGCCTACGTAGTGGTTTCTGATATTGACAAAGGTAGGGCTGGCAAATGAGTCGTAAACAGAATCGCTTTGCTGACCAGAACCAGACAAGTCTCAAGCAGTAGCAGATAAAATCAACTCCTCCGGTGGGAAGGCCATCTCTGTACCAGGCGACATCCTGAACGATAAATATTACAAAGAGCTTGTGACGAAGGCAGCAGAGTTTGGCAATGGCAAGATTCACTTCATCGTCAACAATGCTGGCTTCACATGGGACGGCGTGATACACAAAACCACAGACAAGCAATGGGATACCATTGTCAATCTACACGGTACCGCTCCATTCAAGCTCATCCGAGCCGCTGCGCCATATTTCCGCGTGAAGGACGGCGAGCCACGCTGCATCGTCAACATCTCTTCTACATCCGGCATTCACGGCAACGCAGGTCAGGCAAACTATGCATTCGCCAAGGCAGGAGTAACAGGTATGATACCCTAAAGGCATCTCGTGGTCTGAGAACGTTGCTGATCATTCATCTCTCTCTTATAGGTCTCACCAAGGCTATCGCGAAGGAGTGGGGTCCAACATTCGGCGTTCGGGCGAACACTGTTGCATTCGGACACATCCAGACACGTCTCACAGCTGCGAAAGAGGAGGGTGCGTTCGTCACAACACCAGATGGAGAGAAGGTCGCATTGGGCATACCGCAGAAGCAGAAGGATTCGAGCGCAAGCTACGCGGATATCCCACTGAGAAGGCCAGGCTCTGCTACAGAGGCCGCGGGTGCTGTCATGGCCGTCTGCAGTCCTCTGTTCAGCTACGTCAGTGGACAAACCATCAGTGTGACTGGAGGCCGTAACATGTAGAAGCCAAGTCGAATTCATGAACTGGAAAGTTTACTTCATTCTCAGAATAGCACTCTACCATTCCTGTACCTCCTCATGCTGCCAATACTCGCCCGTCTTATTCCCGATGTCATGCAACGCAAGCATGACGGGTGTCTTTGCGCCTTGATCCGGCGTCTTTCTACCTCCACCTTTTGTCATATCTGTCTTGACGTATCCAGGACAGCAGGCATTGATCAGAATATCCTTGCTCTTGGCACCTCGGTCCAACGCCAGAGATTTCGTCAAGGCTGTCGTTGCGGCCTTGCTGACAGCATATGCCGCAGATGGAAAGCCAGCGTCTTTCTCTCGACCAGCATCAACGACCTTTTGAAACTTTTGCATGAGCGCAGTGACCTCTGGTATCCCCTTTTCTGGCTCCTTCTGTGAAGCATCGATGAATGCCTTTCTGATCTCATCAGAGTACTTGTTCAGCTTTCCAGCCATGCTCGACATGTTCACCAGTCGCCCATTCTGTCTGATCAGTGGCAAGAGCGTTTGGCATGCCTCCAAGGTGCCATAGTAGTTGGTCTGCAACGTCTCTTTCACCACGTTGCCGTTGAAGCCTTCCATAGCTATCGCGGCATTGTTGATGAGGATATCAATACCCTCCGGATGCTCCTTTTGTAGGAAGTCACGGAAATCTTGCACACTCTTGGTCTGACTAATGTCTAAGGCGTGATAAGTGATGGTCGCGTCGCCGCCGTCCTGTGCCAGCACCTTGGCTTCCTTCAATTTTGCATCATTCTCCAAGGTCTTTACCGCCTCAGCACCTCGTTCAGGTGATCTGGCCGTGAGGTATATCAGAAATGGGCCTGATTTCAGTGGCGATTGGGGATATTCGAGGGCGAGGTTGCGGACTAGACATTGTCAGAGATGAACCGTGGAGGTAGAAGTCTACAATCTGATACCGATGGCAAGACCAATGCCTTTATTGCCGCCTGTCACGGCGGCCACTCTCGATTGCACCGCCATTTGGACTGATGTTTGTTGCAACCCATACTTCACTTTGGATTTCTAATCACTTTCGTTCGACCTTATCCTATCCTTGACATCACCACAACGCGAGACAGTCGCGAAACTGGAGAATCGTTCAACCGATCCGAAAGTCAATCGCAGCTCCCATGCATGATGACGACTGGCAGTCGTACACTGCACACTTTCCCTGCTATCAAACCATCAACCTCCTCTGCCCTGCAGAATCAAGTTACCGTCACGTTGGCTGGCCCAACTGGAGCACGCTACGTAACCTAATTGACCTCCTCCGCCACAAGTATCGCGACTCATCCTCACCATTGCTTCCTTTTGAATGTCGGAGGACGATTCCAGCGTCCCGCTGGAGTTTTTGAAGAAGCGTACTACCTTTCCGAGATCTATCAGCGAGCTGGTCACGACTCAGTTGGTACCAGGCAACATGGCTAAAAGCCAGGCACTGCACACCAACATGGGTGTCGACTATATTGTAGTCTACAAGTTCCCACCTTCAGGTATGCTTGCCAGACATATGCCACTCCCCCAGGCTAACGTGAATCTGCTACAGAGAAAGCCAAAGCTGCGGCAGGCTTTGAGAAACTATGCCAGAAACTCTCCTCCGTAGGTCTGGCTACCGAAGTCCGCAATGGAGAAGGTAATACCGTTCTGGTCTTCGTCAAAGTTGCCAGTGACGAGCACATGTTTGCCGAAGTATACCGCAGCCGCGTCAAGGACTGGATCCATGGTGTCCGAGCTGGAGAGCCAGCTCAAGATGTCCGAGCATCACTGGAACAAGACCCGCTAACTGATGCTGAGAGACTTCGTATCATCTACCAAATGATCACAAACTACGAGGAAGAAGGTGGAGCTGGCATCAGACCTAAATCCTCAAACTGGGAGTATGTCGAGAGTGTCTTTTCTCTTCACGACCACACCTTCAACAAGCACTGGATAAAGAAATGGACGACCGAGTGGTCGATCAAGACCGAGCAACTAGACGAGATCCGCGACAGATTCGGCGAGAAGGTGGCCTTCTACTTTGCATTTGAACAAACCTATTTCAACTTCCTGCTATTCCCTACTGGTTTTGGCCTGATCGCGTACTTCGTTCTTGGATCATTCAGTCCTATATACGCCGCAGTCCTTTGCCTGTGGTCCACTATCTTCGTCGAGTGGTGGCGGCATCAGGAGCGCGATCTCGCAACCAGATGGGGAGTACGTGGTGTCAGCAGTATTGATAGCAAGCGTCACGACTTCGTAGCCACCAAAGAGGTCGAGGATCCTGCGACCGGCGAGGTTCAGAAGATCTTCCCCTGGAACGAAAGACTAAAGCGACAAGCTCTTCAACTGCCGTTTGCCTTGGCTGCAGTTTTGGTCCTTGGTAGTCTCATCGTCCTCTGCTTCGCCATTGAGATCTTCATTGGTGAGATATACGACGGACCTGGCAAATCTGTCTTGACCTTCACACCTACCGTCATCTTGACGACCTGCCTACCACTGCTTACCGGAGCCATGTCCGATCTCGCTAAACGACTCACTGACTACGAAAACTATGAGACGGACTCGCAGTACACGCGATCTCATACTGGCAAACTGTTCGTCCTGGACTTCATCACCTCATACATGGGCATTATCCTGACAGCGTTCGTATACGTTCCATTCGGAGCTGTGCTCGTACCATACTTGGATGTCTTCAGCCGCATCTTCGCTAAGGACGAGGGTCGCCTTAAGACTGCGAAGGCTGGCGGCCATTACACCATCAATCCAGATCGCCTGCGGAAACAAGTCATTTACTTTGCCGTGACCGCCTCCATCGTTAACTTTGCCATGGAGGTGGTGGTGCCATACCTCAAGCGACAAGGATTCTTGAAATTCAAGGAGATGCGAGCCAAACGCACAGGCACTGGCCTTGAGCCATCAGCTGCAGCAGACGACCCCGCTGAGGAGAAGGAGTTTCTCGATCGTGTTCGCAGCGAGGCCGAACTTCCAGCCTACGATGTGTACACTGATCTTCGCGAGATGATCATCCAGTTTGGTTACCTCAGTCTCTTCTCCGTGGTCTGGCCTCTTGTCCCACTTAGTTATCTGGTCAACAATTGGTTCGAGCTCCGAGCAGATGCTGTCAAGATTTGTGTCGAGATGCAGCGTCCAACGCCATGGAGAGAAGACACAATTGGCCCTTGGCTCGATGCTCTCAGTTTCCTAACATGGTTGGGAAGTATCACTGCTGCGGCATTGACGTACATGTTTTCCAACGAGGGTGTCGGACCAGACGGCAGACCGCATGACATCAAAGGCTGGGGACTTTTGCTTTCGATCTTCTTCAGCGAGCACTTGTATCTCATCGTGCACGGACTCGTCAGGAGTGCCATATCGAAAATTGATTCGCCAGGTCGCCAAAAGGAGCGTCGGGACAGGTACTTGACCAGGCAAAAGTTGGTCAAGGACAGCTTGGAGAAGCTGCCGCCGGTCCCGCAAATTGGAGAGGACGATACACCTGTCACTCGGGAGTCACTTGAGGAGGATGCCAGACGTGCAAGCTTGACGAAGAGCACGCCGACCGAGCGCTTCTGGTCTAGGCAAAAGGGATGGCGTGAGGCGGCTCAGATGGGCAAGATATTTATCGAAAAGGCCATCGACGAGAAGCAAGCTGGACAGGAGAAGAAGGAGTTGTAAAGTCCTACGTATGATTGATGATGACGACGACCTAAAAGGATGATGGTACACGGAACGGTACGTCTTGTAACAGTGGTATGAAGCATTGATATCAAACTGTCTTGGGTAATCAAAATGGAACATAGATCATATCCGATCAGTTGAAGGGAGCTTCACTCAATGCACCCACCTGAGAGCACCGACTTGTCTTGCACCAAGTCTGCATGTGGTGAGGTCCAACTCTGCATCGCCACACAATTCTTCTTGGGACAGCTTGGCAACCAGGATACTAAGGTTGTTGGCATATGAGCCGCTCGTATACGGAGTATAGTTGCGAACTATGAACCTGATCCCTGCCAATGTTGTGCTTAGCTCATCTAACCATAAATATAAATATGGATCACACCTGCAGACTGTCGTCGACTTCGCACGTTCACCTGGACTGTCCTTCAAGATGCTCCTCACAGCACTACTCACCTCAGCCATCCTACTTGTTTCTGCTCAAGAAGCTCCAAAGAACCCTGCGGCCACGAGCTGGAAACTATCTAAACTAGATTTCACATGCAATCAAGCCCGTCGGACATGCTCATACTCTTTCACTATGAACGCACCTCCTGGGACTTTTGTCCTCATTTGCGCAGGTCGTGATTTGCCTTATGGAGATAAGACTTACAAGGATTGTACTGTTACACAAGGCGCGAATCGGATTACAAGTGCTCAGGCGTATTGGGAACTACGACCTGGTGCACCGATGATGCAGACTGAAGTGGCGGTTAGTGTTGGGATTATGCCGGAGATTGGGAAGTAAGTTGTCGTTCTTGTTTATGTTGTAACGTGGAGATTTGGCTGATGAATATTCTTGTTTAGTGCGCAGAGTACTGAGTATTACCTCGGAAAGAAGATGTCGAAGTTTTCGGAATGGCAGGGGTTAAAGGGGAAGGAGTTTTCGGTTGTACCGCAGATGGTCGCTATTGCGTGAAGATAAGCCTGGTTCTGATTTACGAGCCATGCATGTTCAACCCGATTGGAAAAGCCAGCAACTATGAATATATGAGACCTCATAAAGACCTCACCTCTCCCTTATCCCAGAGTTTGAAACCCCCAGGGACTTGCCTCTGGAAAACACCTTTCGGATCATACTTCCTACTCACATTCTTCAAAAATTCCAGCTCTTCAACTCCATACCCACGAATCGGATCCTGCCACTGTTCAGAATAATTCAAATACAACCAATCCGAATCCACACCCATTTCTTTGGCTAATTCTTTCCCCTTTGCAATCGCTTCCCGAATCGTATTCACCATCAATTCGTCATTTTCTACACCGGCCCAGCCTGAGCGAACGACCGCATTGATCAAATTTGTGGGACCATTCTTACTGAAACCTAGGACGTTTTCCCCTGCTGCTTTTGAGGTGAAGATTGGGTGAATGGGTTGGAAGGTTACTGTCATTTGTAGGTAATCGAGCTTTGAGAGAAGTGTATTAATAGCTTCTGTCATTATAGCGAGGAGCCGCTCCATGAAAGCACTGTTCTCGTCGATGACCCGGAAGGAAAGATTTGCGAGGACGCGACGGGGAATGTCTTCATTATCGTAGAGGAATTTCTCGAGAAAAGGAGCGAGATATTGGACTCCTAGATCAGATCTAAAAGAAGGCGCGGCGTTTTGTAGAGGTTGGAGGAATGATGCCGTCGAATTATCTGGTGGGAATGCTTTAGTATTGACCAGAAGATTGTTGATGTATGTTGATATGCCGTCTTCGGGAGTCTTGGTCCAGATGTGTTGTTGCAGAAAAGCGCTGTATGGGTCGAACTCGGTCTTGGGAGTTGCGGCTAGTTTCATGAATGCTTTTGCTAAGACTGGAGCGTGCGTTCTGTTATATGACACCGTGCCTGCGAAGAACGGGCCGCCTGGGAATGTCTTTAGACGAATTGCTGTCACGATTCCAAAATTATTGCTTCCGCCTTTCAATGCTCGAAAAAGATCTGGTTTGTTGTTCGCGGATATGGTTTCTAGCTTGCCATCTGCCATGACGAGATCAAATGATTCGACGGTGTCTGCCACGAAGCCGTAACGAGGCGAGAAGAAACTGATTCCGCCTCCAAGAGTGAGGCCTCCGACGCCGACTGTGGCGTATCTCCCACCTGCCACGTTCAGGTTTATGGAATCGAGGTACGAGTAGACTTGATTCCAGTGAGCTCCGCCTCCAATAGTAGTGACGGTATGGTCGGAAGAGACGGTGACACTGTCCAAAGAGGTCAAGTCGATTGTGGCACCGTCTTCGATGTTTGCTGACCCAGGCCATCCAAAGTGTCCTCCGCCTCGAATGGCGAACTTGCATTGAGCTTTCGCGCTCAAAATTCTCACAGCTAGAGATACATCGAGATCTGAGGTTGGACGAAGGACACAGCTTGGTCTCACGTCTTGCTCTTGTTCGGACCAATAACTTGTGAGTGATTCATTGTAGATTTCATCGGTTCTGTAAGAAACTTTGGAGCCAAAAGAGTTGGAGAGGATGCCACAGCAAGAATTGTTGCCATGCTGTTGAGGTTGGAGCTCTTTAGCCAGCTGAGCTGAATGTGCTGGGCAGACTGAGAAGCAAACGACAAGTATGATTGTGCAGCAACGAGTCATGATCGAATCCATGTCTACGATGTTGCCAAATCAGCTGAGGGCATGGATTCGGATCGTAGTCAATCGTGATTAACAAATTTATGCCTTCCTGTCGTGTTTCACGATCGTGATTGAAGACACCACTTCTCGAGAGGACGTCTGCAAAGGGACAATCGTTGCCACGAGGAGCGAGTGAAGCACCCAAATGCCAAGAAGTATAGAGTAAGTGGAACAACGCTGCGAATGGGAGTTGTCGCCAAGGGTTACACAGCGCAACGAAGCTCGTAGAGCTATCTGATGCCCCCAGGTTATGGTCCAGCTGAAGCAATGAAGATTCCTCTTAAGTCAGGGCCTGTGAGAAGGTAAAGATCACCGACTCGACCGTTTCATTGTGGATGAGATGTTTGAAAGGTTGATCAGATTGGTACAGAGAATTTTATTCGGCGAATATAAACAGCGTCGCACTTCATGAGGTGGATCTGTTGCCGTGAGCTTAGCCCGCTGGAGTAGCGCCACCTACACTTGTGATTAGTTCTGTGCATTCATTTTTGATCGGCGTGAAGACGAACCTGCATCGAGCACATTTGGACCAGTATATCCACAAGCCGCAGCAGCTGATGATGAGGAGCCGGCTGAATTACCATTAGCTGCGGCTGCTGCAGCTGAACAAAGTCCACCTGAGTTGAAGTTGATCGCAGACGTCACACCAGGACCCTGTCACATGTCAGCTCAAAGCTCTATGTCTTGACTGTGGAATCCAACTCACGCAGCGGCCATTGCCAATGTAGTTGTAATATGAAGTCCCTCTTGGAGCCGAACCATTGTACGCAGCAGCCTCAAGTATCACAGAATACCGCTGCTGAGTACAGTAGTTGGTCCTGACGATAGTGCATTTCTGTTGATCAAAGTTTGCAGGATTGCTGGTGTAGAAGAAGAACGCAGAGTCGGCCAGCTGTTGTGCTTGGACGCAACAATCGTATGCCGAAGAAGCAGCTGAGTACTGGGGAAGATGTCAGCTGCGAGGTCGGGGGCGAGTCATGGTGTGATGCGTACTTGTTCATTGAAAAGTGAGCCCTGAAACCCACAGTCTGGGTCATTACTGGCGCACGCAGAGGAGCCTCCAGCACTGGCCGATGCACTACCTCTTGCCACAACTCCTCCAGTGTAGAGGTATCCGTTGATCGGATAGTTCTTGTATTTGCTACTATTGATCGAGGATAAAACCCGTCAGCAATGTCTCAGATAATGAGGTATCATACCCATGGGAACGCTTACGCCATGTTCGCGGTACTACACGCCGCGTAAAGATCGAGGGATGTCGCCCGCTCGTGGAGCAGAGCAGGAGCACTCTCAGCTACCTAGAAGACACCAAATGAGCATTACTTCGAGGTCAAAATGACATCTTGGCGCACTTACCTCGGAGAGATCTCGTCTGCGAAACGATGCACCGGGCAGTGTGAAGCTGATAGGCTTCCAAATGGACAAGGGATACTAAAGAACCGTCAGCTTGTGCGACTGAAGTGAACCAGATTTGACCTACGATCCATCCAGCAGATACTACCTGCGTCAAAGCAGCCGAGATGATGATGGAAGTCTTCATGCTGGGCGATACAATATGGCTGCGGGTTTCAGACGAAGCAGACAGATTACGAATATCGTAGCATTCCGACTCTTTATGTGTTTGACTCCGTCTCCTAAAGCTGAGTCGCTGGCACCGCAGTGGTGTCTCATCAGTCACTTGCCATTCGAGTCTTGGGCCGTGTCGGCGTGCAGCAGCCAAAGCATCTTGCATACTATTCTCAAAGCCTCTCCTTCTGCCGTGACCCGGACCTCAGTATTCGCTATTTCCATTTCTGGGTTCAGCCTCCTTGAAAAGTAGTTTGGTAAGACCTAACTCAGATGGAAAAACGTGGTCAACAGACCTGTTCTAGCCCAGAAGGTGGTTAAGCACTCACAAGCTTTCTCTATTCAGCTGCTTCTTCCGGCAAAGCTAAGCGGATCATCAGCTGATCGATCGATCTCAGCTACGCCACAGCCCGTACAGTCAAACCTACTCCACATCTCTACATCCTCTATGCCGTGAAGAGTGCAGGAACGGCTGATGCTAAAGAGCGTGAAGTTGCAGCTGAGTAGTAAGTCCGAAATGTCCATACCGCATGCAAGTATATCTTGATCTGCTCGCAGGTACCATCTGCGGAGTTTACACCGCATCTGCACGATCTTGCTTGCCGCATACATTGACAGCGTCCTGCGTTTGGGCGCAGAACGCGTGGCAGTCTTCCAGCGACTGGCAGCGAGTTCCCATTCTGAAGGTTCTTGTTCCATGGCTGAGACATACCGAACTTTCACCCAAACGAGCTTAGTATTCGAGTTCCGTGCCTCGTGGCCAGAACCTATAGCAGGTCCGGACTCCGGATGCTTTATTAGCAATTGTGGTGGCGGAAACTGAAGCTGGAGAAAGTCGAGTATGAGCATGTTATTACTGGCCTGAATAGTAAGGTTGCATTCTTCTGTGTTGGCCTTCCCCGGCGCGTCCATGCCTGCTCCCTATGAACAAGGCGAACTGGTCAACGTGTAGGGTCGGATCAGGAACGAGTTCCTCGATTTCGCCCTCGCCTTCCACTGCAGATGTTAGGGGTCGTTCTTGCGTCCATCGTTCTCGACGTAAGCTTTGCACACCAGCATCGAACAATCTCTGGGCCACAGCTTTCTCGATTGTGTAGTTCACGTCTACAAGTAGATGGGGAGGCAGGAGCTGTACATTTGCTCCGTGATCCAACAAGAGGCTGATGACTTTATTTCGTCCGAAGTGTATTGCCGCGCGAAGTGGATTACCATATGAGCCGCCTTGAGCATTGATGTCTGCCCCATGAGCCAGAAGAGTTGTCACAAGTTTCTCGGAGCCATTAGCCGCGGCAGCTTGTAGTGCTGTCTCGTGATGGCCGCGCTCTTCTGGATGATCTCGAATACCAGTGCCAGGTCGAGGTAGACTTCCGCTCGAGTTTCTATTGCAGATTGATCTGGTGTAAGGTCCCAACGCATTGACATTGGCGCCATGCTCAAGGAGAGTCTCGGCTATCAACACTCGGTCATTCTGACACGCAATCGTGAGCGCAGGATTCCGGTCTCGACCTGCGCAAGCATTGACATCTGCACCTGCTCGCAGGAGCATGTCAACGACGTCTGGGAAGCTCCGGGTACAGGCAGCCTGAAGTGCTGTCCCAGCATAGCCGTTCAAGTGGTCAACAACGGCATCTGCCTCCAATAGGCGCTCAACGAGCTGGGGAAATCCACTCCACGCGGCGACCTGAAGTGGTGTTCCGAGTTTACCACCGGTCTCATTCACCTCGTATCCCCGGGCGAGCAGTCGTTCCGAAGTAATTTTGAGACCAAGGGAACAGGACCAGTATAATGCACTCCCAATGCCAAGCTCGTCCACTGGGTTTGTCATAGACTGAGAGCGAGCCCAGCGTTTACGTATCTGTTCGTCCATGAGAAAGTCCTCCACAAGTCCTAGACAAGCGCAGTCACCGAGCATTGCTTCTGCTCTAGCTTGATGAGTTTGCCAGTGACCTTGGGCATACGAATAGAAAGTATGTGATAACGGACCGCCATTCTGTTGGGTGGCTTCTGCAGCAGTGTGTACTCGGCGGAGGTATGCTACGCAGTTCTGTGCGATGTGAAAGTGTGTTTCTGCTTCGTCCAGATGGAAGGCCTGCTCTACGTCATCTGAGATGAGATAGTCCTCGAATCCAGCAGCGAGCTGAGCGCATTCTGTATCGCCATGATAGTACTTATACTTGTGACCTGAGGGGAGGCTGCCAAGAAGCACAATAGGTTCCAGAAGGCGCAGTACAAAGT
Source organism: Pseudocercospora macadamiae (assembly GCA_012978405.1). Taxonomy (NCBI): domain Eukaryota; kingdom Fungi; phylum Ascomycota; class Dothideomycetes; order Mycosphaerellales; family Mycosphaerellaceae; genus Pseudocercospora; species Pseudocercospora macadamiae. The sequence continues at coordinate 93,179 of WRNY01000049.1, forward strand.
TGACTTCATCTCTCAGTGTCTCATTGAAGTCCGGGTCATTCTGCCAATCGATGCTGCAAGCGTCGAGCAGCGCCGATGTTGGGAGAGGCCTTCGGCAGTAGGCGATCCAGGCCAAGGCTTTCTTTGCCAGATCACGATATTCGTCGGGAATCCCAGCAAGCACGTGTCCGTAATTCAGGTCAACCAAAGCATCGCTGCCAGTGTCAGTATTCATGTCGATGATTAGTGTGATGATTGGGGTGGAAGTGAAGTCAAGGCTGTACAGGCAAGGTAAGCTGCAGCCTGCCGAACGGTCGCCTACGCATCGTCAGGTACTTCTCCAGCCGCATATCGGGCCTATGTACATGACGCCGCGTACAGGCAGGATTCTCAGCCTATACCGGTGAGCATTTACTGCTCATGTTGGTGCAAGACTGTGGTTGATAGGCAGCGAAGGTACGAGCCTCAGGAACGCGGCTTGGCATGTCGGGATTTACCCGAAGTTAAATCCGATGGCGGTGATCTTCTTCAAAGCTTTGGGCTCTTCACGCGTGCTGCCGCTCCATCACCCACAACATTGACACAGCGCAAAAGCATTGCAACTGCACATTTAGCGCACGCGGCATTCACCGACGAACTGCACACAGACGGCAGGCATCAAATTGACGCGAATCGGCACGCGACTGGGTGACACAAGCACGTGGAATTGCTCCGACAGCGCTTCAGCATTCCTCAGCTTTAAAAGCTCAAGTCCCAAGTTCGTTGACCCTCCCACTGACCAAGCACCATCACTTGAGGTCTCTTGCTGACTCGACCGACTTCAGTGGCGCAAATCAAGTACATCAAGAACAAGAAACCCGCGGCCGACCAAGAACCAGACGCCATGCCGCCTAAAAGAGCCGCCGCAAAGGCAAAGGCCAGTGCCGAAGACACGGCTGCTAAACCAAAGGCCAACACCAAGGCCAAGATGTCCAACCCAGAGCCCAAGGCCAAATCAACCAAAGCACCAACAAAGGGCAAGGCCGCCGCCGCCGCCGCGCCAAAGACCAATGGCGTCGCAAAGACGTCTCGCGCGAAGAAGACAGCGAGCTCAGACACTGCTGAGACAGACGGAGAGACAGAAACGAAGAAGGCAGCCACAAAGGCGAAGAGTAAGTCACCCTCCCCCTATGTCGTCTGTATCGCCTTTATCGTTGTCGTCGACGCGTCTGGTGGCATCGAATTGCGACGTAGCAAACATGTCCCCCATCCGCGACTCGAGGCCGCTGTGTTTTGTTGGCTTGTATGGACGCTTACATATTGCTACAGCTACAGCTACAAAGAAGACCACAACCAAGAAGACCCAGTCAGCGGCACCAGCAGAGCCTGCACCAAAAGCATCCCGCAAGCGCAAGGCCGACGGCGAAGCACCAGCCGCGCCAGCAAAGAAGGTTAAGCTTCTCGTCAAGGGACCCGTCCTCAAAGAGCCTCCGACCCAACCATTGAACGTCTACGTCTTCGGCGAAGGTACAGCTGGCGAGCTCGGTCTCGGTACCGCGAAGAACTGCGTCGATGTCAAGCGACCGCGACTCAACCCAAACCTCAGCGCGCAGAATGTTGGCGTTGTCCAGATCGAAGCTGGCGGCATGCACGCCATCGCCCTCACCAAAGACAACAAGATTTTGACTTGGGGTGTCAATGATCAGGGCACACTCGGACGAGACACCATTTGGGATGGCGGTCTCAAAGACATGGATGACAGCAAATCTGACAGCGACTCGGAGAGCGGAGATGACAACGGATTGAACCCGAAAGAAAGCACACCCGGCGAGGTCGACTGGTCTCAGACTGAGATTGCAGAGGGCACGCGCTTCGTCGAGGTCGCAGCAGGCGACTCTACATCATTTGTCCTCACAGACGACGGCAAAGTCTACGGCTGGGGCACGTTCCGGAGTAACGACGGTATTTTCGGCTTTACTCCTGACCACAAAGTCGCGACCCGCCCAGTCTTGATACCCGGCATCAAGAATGTCACCAGCATCAAAGCCGGAGCAAACCACGCAATTGCAATGGACAGCAAGGGAGCTGTCTTTGCTTGGGGCTCCGGCCAGCAGAACCAACTTGGTCGCCGCATAGTAGAGCGCACCAAGGCAGAAGGTCTTCTCCCACGAGAGTTTGGTCTTCCAAAGGGCCCAAAGAAGGGCATTGTCTCTATCTCAACTGGCGCATACCACAGCTTCGCCATCTCGAGAACAGGCGATGTGTATGCATGGGGCCTCAACAACTTCGGCGAGACAGGCATCATGGACAACGCCGGTCAAGATGACGCGGTAGTCATGAACCCACGGGTCGTCACTGCCTTGAAAGGGAAGAAGATCACCAGCATTAAGGGAGGTGGCCACCACTCCCTCGCAGCTACCGAAGAAGGCGACTGCCTGATCTGGGGTCGCATTGACGGCTCGCAAACCGGCATCGCGCAAAGCGAGATTGACAGTCTCCCTGACGCCGCCGTCATCAAGGACGAGGCTGGCCGAGCACGCATTCTCGCAGAGCCGCGCAAAGTCTCAGCAATCAAAGGGAGCGTGCAACATGTCACAGCGGCATCTGATCATAATATCGCTATCACCAAAGAAGGGAAGGCCTGGTCTTGGGGCTTCTCCGCCAACTACCAGACTGGCCAAGGCACAGACGACGATGTCACTGTCGCCACCATGATTGACAACACTGCCGTGCGAGAGAAGAAGCTCAATGGCGCGACCAGCGGAGGTCAATTCAGCATCATCACGGCACCCGCAGAGGACGTGCAGATGACCAATGGTATTTGAGGAAGAGTCTCGCATCCCTCGCGAGAGGAGAAGAGTTTCTGGGAGTGGTTTTTCTTTGGTTTTGATGGACGCATGGTTGCATAAGAAAGTTCGTGGAAGGACTACAGTACGATGATAATGGCTTTTTGTAATGGAAATGGATGGAAGTGTGGGCGGACCTCACCTGGCTTTTGACTCCCCGGAAGGGTTGAGTCGGCTGGGGAAGGGAAGTTCACGGGGTTGTATATAGCTTTGACTCCTCGCGAGGGTTGAGTCGGTGAAAACAATCAAAGTTCACTTCAAATACGCTTCCCTTTGCCAGTTGACTCTGCGTTATCGAGATTGGTTCTTCAACAGGCCTGAAGCGACACCGTCGTGAAGTAGTTCTATAAGCTCACCTCTGCACGCTTCCAAGCGTCGAAGCAAATTCTGCTCCCCGTCTCGATCTGTATTGCTGGCGAGTGTCCACTGGATTTCGAGAACATTTTGTGCGCGTGGATCTTTGGACTTCTCCCAGGAGAGATCTTAGGAATTGAGCCTTCAGATGTTGATGAGGTGCCGTAATGTTTCGCTTCAGACCGCAGCTTCGTAGTAAGCAGGAGGACCTCGGAGCGATCTGAAGTCATTCATGCTGTGGCGTCCTGTCTAGAAGGATAGTTGGAGCTCTTGGTGAAGCTTGATGTAAAATAGCTCCCAGCCTCGGCTTTCTTGATGCCCTGAAGCTAAGGAACATTGGCTTGCATAGCCAAAAGTGTCGATCTTGAACACTCCGCAGTTATTCTAAAGCTCCGGTGAGACACAAAGTGAATATCTGTTAGCTAGATGCAAGAGGTCTGTCACTAGACAAAGTAAGGTCAAATTTTTGGCGGGTTACCGAGCCCTGTCCGAGGCACGATGTTCTTTATATATAGTCCAGATCTTGCTGCTATGTGCTAGAGCACAGAAGAGACAGCAAACTCACCATGAAGGACCTCACGTTAATCCTCGTCAACTTATTACCACTGGCACAAGCCTTGAGCTATTGCCAAAACTACCACATCCCACAATGGTATTGCGATGTCTACGGCGGCGAAATCTCCAGCACTGGTCCAATCCAATGCTCCCCTTTCAACGCAACAGTAAGAGAAACCCATCTCCCAAACTTACCCTCCTACTAATACCTCACAGTTCGATGAACTCAAATCCGGCACCCCAGTAGGCATCTACAAATCAGCAAAATGGCAAACCTTCGACGTCGTCGACGGCAGCGGCACCTCCCCACTCCCCCATATCGAAGCCTTCTCCAAACCAAACTACGCCCGAGTACCCGCAGGAAAATCCGGAATCATCACATTCGGCTACTCCGACGGCGTGGCTCCAGGTCCAGCAAATCAACTCCCATTCGCGAATTTGTATTCTTACCATTATGCCTGCACTGTGCGGAACTCAAGCCAAATCGCACCACAAGCTGTACCAGGCGACTGCAAGATTTCAGTTAAGGCACAGTGCCTGCCGACAGGATCGTTGGTCAATGGTCCGGCCAAGGAGTTTGATTATGATGTGACTTATGTTCCGAATAGTCCGACGAACTATAGCATGGCTTTTCATCAGGGAGATCCGGCAAGAGATGCAGGATACGCATGCTCGAATTATACGTTCAGCGCGGTCGATCTGTTGGGGTTGCCTGTGCCGGATCTGCTCGTTGATTCTGTTCTGTATAGAACTCTGCGAAATCGTTAGATTGCATGATGCTGATGCTGTTGCACGGAGGAAAGTGGAAGGAGAGAAGAAGAGACCTCGGAAGTTCACAGCAGTTCACGGTGCTAGTCCAAAAGAGGCAAAGCCTAAACTGTATCTCGCTTGAACGAATCAAAACAAATCTCAACGCTTTTCCGCTATGATAGGACACGAGACTTCACTGCTCCATCTTCGTGTTCTCTATTTTGTAGATGTAACGCGCCATTTCCGGAAGACGTTCGTCAGTGCCCTGCTGTACGCATGCGGGATCGCTATTCACCGGGAATATGGCCTTGGGCACATCAATGCACTCTGATCTGGTCTTCGGGCCTGCAGGGTACGAGAATTCAAGTCGAAGAAGGCCTTCTAATCGAAACCGGCTTTGGACGTTACGCAGGTGTCGTTCACCATGCCGTGTATCCACCTGGAGTATCGTCAGCGTCTGATCCATTCTCCACGTCAGTAAATCCAACTTACCATCCACGAGCAGCGAGGCGCCAGTCATGAACGACGACGCGTCAGAAAGCATGTACAGGACTGCACCTGTGAACTCTTCAGGTTGAGAGAGCCGGCCGAGCATATTGCCGTCCTCCCACTGCGCCTTCAGATGCGGCTCGTCCTCGATGTTCTTCCTAACCATCTACGTCACTGTCAGCATTGCGGTCTACTCGTGGTGCTCAAGGATATACATACCGGGGTCATGATGTTACCAGGACAGAGAACATTGACTCTGATGGGTTTGCCGTCGATGATCTTGCACCACTCCATGCTCAGAGACCGACCCAACTGGACGACCGCGGCCTTGGAGGCGTTGTAGACAGGGCAATTGAGGCCGCGATTCGCAATGAATCCCGACATTGACCCAACGATAACGATGGAGCCAGGGCAGCCATACTTCTGCATCTGTCTCGCGGCGGCCCTCGCAGAGAAAAAGACACCCTTGAAGTTGACGCTCATCATCTTGGAAATCTGTTAGCAATCGGCGGGTCATTCAAGCTGAACCAGGACTTACCTCGTCAATCTTCTCCTCCGGGTAGTCCATCGCGAGACTAACGTGCTGGACAGCAGCTCCAGCGACGAGACCGTCGAATCTGCCGTGATGCTCGGCGATCTCGGCGAAGACATTCTCTTGCTCGCCTCCGTTTCTAACGTCGAGCTGGCGGTACGTCAAGCTGCCATGGACGTTGCTTTTCTGCAATTTCTCCTTGGTCTCGCAGAAGATCTTTCCTGGCTCCGGCAACCGGTCGAGGCAGTACACTTCAAGTCATTAGCAGAGGTATTATCAATATCGCCACACTTTGGCTTACCGTTGGCGCCGAGCTTTGCGAGGTAGTCAGCGAGAGTCAGTCCGAGGCCCCCTCCAGCGCCTGTGATTGCGAACACTTTGCCGACGACCTGTTTCAACATATCAGCAAAAGTAAAATCCTCGAGTCCATCGCTTCTTACGTTGAAGCCTGGCGCCGGCGGACCCGAGTCGAACAGAGTTCCCTTAGATAGCTGTTCTGCGGCGGTGATCGGCTTGACAGTCGGGTTGCTGGTGGCGAAGGATCTGTCATTTGCAGAGGAAAGAGGTGCTGGTGTGATATGCTTTGTCGAGGTGCTGCGGCGAACGAGTCGGGATATTGGCAATGCGAGTCGCTTTGATCGGCTAAGCATTCCGGCACCAGTCTGGACGAGTCGACCTCCAGCCATTGTGCTGTCTACTGATGTTGGTTCCTGGGATATGGAGGTAGTTGTTGGTTATTGCTTATTGCTGTTGGTGGTGGTCGGTTATGGGTTGCTGGTCGGTGCTTGTTCTGTTGAAGAATTTGCGAGGGTGAAGATGCTGATTTATAGATGCCCGCAGCTCATGTCTTTCATGTGACAGGCACGCACGTACGTGAGTGAAGCAGTCGTTTCTGCTTTGTTCACGAGCAACAAGTCAGCTCGTGAAGGCAGCTTGAGCACAATGCGCCACGGAAGGCTGTTCCGCGTGACGCGCATTCCTGTGACAACGCCTGAGTGCAAACGGCAGGCGGGGCATCACCAAGCCATTGCCAGAACACCTTATACAATCCGGCGTTGCAATTCCTATGAGCTGGGCTGAGAGGTACAATGTCACCTTCGAAGCAGGGTCGTTGTCCGCCATGGCCAGACTCAGACTGACCCCGCAGAGCTGGCTTGGTTATACCACAAACAGGCTCGAATTGATGACAAGACACTCGTCAGGCCGCTCTTTCTGCCAGCAGCAGCTCCTGCCAGTGCGAAAGCGATCCCACGGGCGTGGGCAGCACGGGCTGGACATCAGACGAGCCATTTCGCAAGTGTGGCTGCACGAACCGTATATTTCCGTTGCAAGTCTGGTCGAACAAAGGACTCCATATACGAGTACGATCGAGTCTTCTGGTGTATACATCTTTCTTGGATCACGGCTTCGAGACCCGGGCGCTGCTATGCTTTTTGAAAACACAACCTCAACAGGATTGACTTCGCCGTGTTCGCGTTGAATCCGAGCCGGTCCAGGTCCATGTCGGCGGATCACAGCAACAGCTGATACAGCCGTTCTCCAGTCTCGACACTACTGCTTGATCGAGATTGGAAAGATTCTCACATCAGTTGATGACAGCTGCATACAGCGAAGTTTAGAGGATGGGTATTCACAACATCGCGCGCTTCTAAAAGGTGGTAGAAGTCGGAGTGGTTTACATCAAAAGTGGTTGAAGCACGCGCAGCATAGCATATGGCTTACCTGCTGATATACTATAGTGAAGAAGCAGCAGCAATCGGACCTATCTGCAGCAGTTTGCTATTCGTCGACAAACCTTGCTTTGGTCCCGCTCAAGCAATCAACTCCTTGGCGTTACTCGGAGCAAGCCGTTGATCGCACTCCTCTCTGGCGCCAGGATGAACATTATGTCAAATCATTCCGTTCCTCGTCCCTGTTGATCAAGCCACAAACTCGGGTTTCTGACATCCTAAGAGTTCAAGGCTGGCCGCCTGTGAGAAAAGCCGGAGCGTTGTCCGAAGATGATTCATCATCTGCTAGCTCATAATAGAGTCCGCTCACATGCACGACTCTGACTTATGCGAACCTTGAATACCATAAGGCTGCTTCCAATGCCTTCAATCACTCGGCACGATGCTTGACTAGACGATGGCGTGCATCTTTTCCTGCGACTAGTGAGCCTTTTCTCACATTTCAATGCCACTTCCTCCCCGGCCCGTGCCAGGGCTCAATCTCCTGCTCGTCGACAATACTGCACATGAATATGGCTTGTGGGCTACTCACCGGACGGATCCCCATTGCTTTGCAATGATGCTCAGAATGTCGCTGGAGGAAGTGAAACGTCAGGAGGTCGACGGAACAGCTTCGGTTAAACATAACATGATCTCATGTCTCCATCCACGTCTCCATTGCTGTTTCGCGTGCTTTCGATCTATTGCTCCTCAATCACAGTGATCACTAACCCTCAAACATAGCCAAATTTCTGTCATGCCAGACCTGACGGTTGTTGAGAATGCCTTCCAAAGGCAGCGAGCGACACTAGGAGTGCGCCAACCTCTAGGAGCCCTTAGCATATTCGAACGCGCAATTCTGCCCTCTTTCGGGATCCATGGAGGAATTGCTATGATAGCATACGGTCTGGCGTATACGACGAATCGAGTCGAGCTCAAGGACTATCTATGGCCTAGTGGACTGGTTCTCAACGCCTGGTGGACCGCTGTTGGAAGGCACGCATTATCCGATCCAAATTCGTCTATCTCCATAGTATTTGGCGGCCTAGGTCACGCACAGAAAGTACTGCTCGGCGCCGTGACAGCTTGGGGCGGCAGACTGCTCTATCGTATCGTCAAACGCAGCATACAGCGAGGCCAAGACGACCCTCGCTACGAAGATGAGAAGAAGGAACATTACTTCTGGCACAAAGCTTCTATATTGTTTGGCCTCGAAGCTGTGTTCCAGACCTTGATCTCCCTCTCATTCACCGTACCATTCCGTGCCGACCTCCTCTCGGGCTTCACTGGTGCCTCGACGAAATGGGCACCCACAATTAGAATGATTGCCGCCGGACTCTTCACCGCTGGCTTAGCACTAGAGACCTTGGCAGACTGGCAACTCGACTCTCACAAACAGAAGCAGATCGAGAACCAAAGACAAGGCAAACAGCATTCGGAGCTTCTCCGAACAGGTGTTTGGTCGATCGTCCGTCATCCAAACTATCTTGGCGATGCACTCTGCCACATTGCATTCCCGCTCTGGTGTTACGGGTCGCAGCTTTTCAGCATTGCCCAAGTCCTGGGCCCGGTCTCAAATTACATTTTCTTGAGATGGATTGGAGGCGACCGACAGAACGAGACTTACCAATCCGCCCGGTACAAGGCTGAGAGCAAGGACAAGCACGCCACATTTGAACTGTATCAGCTTCAGAAGCACTCCTTCTGGCCTTCAATCTTTGAAATCGCAAGTGAGTCTACATGTGTCTTAACCATTACTTCCCCGATATGAGCTGACCTATGCCATCAGATCCCTGGACATGGGTCGTCACCGGTATTGGCGCCGTAGGAGCGGCCGTTGTGTATCTCGGAGAGTCTTGACTGACTGCAGGATCACTTCGATTCGATCACTTGGCGGGACTCTTGCCTCATCGGATTAAGTGCTTAGAAGAGTTTCGAGACATGTAGATCGCGGCAGGTCCGCAGAGTCTGTAGTGTTATACTTGTGGGATCTTCACGGGAAGTTTGAGTGCGAGATTCCAGATATTTCTACTGGCCGAGACATACAGGACTTTAAAAAGCGACGTAGACATAGAGAAGATTGAGCACATGTATAAGCAATTCACTTACATGCGACTTCCTCTCCTGAGCAAATGATCGTGGTCCCAACTTCGCTTTCCGGATATCGTGCAAGACTAGCTCCTGCAGAGCCAGAGGCACAGACAGCCACGAGTGAGGCAATTACAATCTGCTCTCGCAAATCTGGACGATACGAGATGTTCAATCTGACGTACTCGGATTTCCTCAACCCTACCTAAAATCGTCATGTCTGCTACTCAGTCTACGTCAGGCACAGGCAGTCCATCCAATAGCTTCGCCTTGATCCCTAAATCCTTCATAGCATTCATAGCATTCTTCTCACGCAGCTGTCTCGATTCCTCATCTGTCACAAGCACAAAATCATAAGTGATCAACCTCGTGCCAGCTTTCACATCATAATGCTTCACATGCTCTTCCGTAACAGTCTTTAAATCAATAATAAGACTCTCCTTCACACCAAACACCGCATCAGAAGTCTCGTAAGGATCGCCTCGAAGGTAAAGCGCTCTATAGCAACATTGTCAGCATCAATGTTCAAGACCTCAACATCGTCTCGACCTACGTTATCAAATGATCATATCCCTCCTTCTCAAACATAAAATGCATATGACTAGGCCTATAACAATGCCTCTTCAACTGCACCAACAATTTCCCCACAGGTCCATCATGCGGAATCGGATACGGTACGGGCGTAATCGCTTTGAACCAAAACACTCCTTCCTTATCCGAATGCATCACTGCTCTTTGATCAGGTCCCTCACGACCTGGATATTGAACGTCATAGAAACCTTTGGAATCTGTTTCCCAGATATCGATTTTCACACCTTCTATGGGTCTGCCGGATGTGTCTTTGAGAGTGCAGAGCACGAGGCAAGGTTCGCCGTCCGGGTCGTGGGATATGACTGAGCCGTTGGGATGGGGTTCGGCTTCGTGGGAGTGGAAGGGGCCGAGGACTGTGCCTTCGGTGCTGGAGGGCGGTTTGGGATGGTCGATTGAGTCGACGAGGAGGGAGAGGCCGAGGATGTCGGAGAGGAGGATGAATTCCTGGGATGTGTCAGTGGCCTTCTCTTCTTCACGGTCGGTGTATACACACTTGTCTGACATCAGTGCAGATTTGCCCGACTGCCGTAAGGAAAAGTAGTCCAGACATCCATTCTTCGTGACTGAGTCGAGTCTCTCGCGCAAAATCGTGAAGATGCTGTACGATTCGCTCCAAGATGTATTTGAGCCTTGGATTAGGGCATTTGGAGTTGATTAGCTTGACATTGTCTGTGATGTTGTCAATTGTGAGGTCCTTGAGGGGAGGCACGTCGACTTGAGAGGGATCCATGGCAGGAAGGTCTGGGAGCTCTAGAAAGGTGTGTCAATCAGATGCTATGCAACCTTGTTTATATCAATCTAAACATTGGAGTAGCTACGCAAGCTTTCCCTCTAATTAGTTGTCTTTTAGTAAAGCAATGGACATGGTTGCTCAGGAAGGGACGGAACAGACCCCGCCATGCTTGGAGAATCCCCACCAACTGCCGGTCTCGGGAGCTCGTTTCGGCTGCTTGCTGGATTTTGCTGACAATGGTATCCTCGCACATGGACATCGTTCCGGAGGCCGTTGTGCTTCATCATCCACAAATGTTCCGCTCAACCCGCAGCGCCCGCCAGTCTCGGATTTCTCGATGAGTCCGAGGGCCCAGCAGGATCATGACCCATTCGCAGCAGCTTTCTTCTCAATCTGCTGAGAAGCAAATTCGATGGCTGCTTTGTAGCCATAGACTCCTAGTCCACAAATGACGGCCACAGCCTTGTCACTTAAATAGCTGTGATGCCTGAATGGTTCACGGGCATGGACATTCGTGATGTGGATCTCAACAAATGGTAAATCGCAGCCTAATAGTGCATCTCGTAGGCCAACAGAAGTATGCGTAAGAGCTCCAGGGTTGATCACCACGAAATCAACATTTCCTCGAGCTTCGTGGATGCGGTCGATTATAGCACCTTCGTGGTTTGATTGGAAGTTGTGTAAAGTGATCCCTAGACCTTCAGCCTGTTTGACTGCAGCTGACTGGACATCTACCAGCGTCGTACTTCCATAGATATGTGGCTCTCGCGTGCCCAGGAGGTTCAGATTTGGGCCATTGATGAGTAGAATTGCCTTTCCCATGGTCGCGGCTCGATGGTGCTGGGTTATCAGAGCGTCAAATGGCAGTCGAAGGTCCAGTATAATGACTTTGCTAAGTCTCTGGCAGGTTAGAATCGACTAGTGAAAGGCCTACCTTTAAGCAGATGCCGTCGTCGGAGTCGCTGGATGAAGCATTTCCCGACGATGAGCCCGTTCTACAGTGGGCCGGCGTTTGCCATGGGCAGTACATTCGGGCGTGAGAATATCGTCACATGATATGCTGATGCTATGCATGCGCCTTCTACTTGTTGGTAGATGGATGGAAGGATGATGAAGCGAGGCAGGTGTTGTAGGTGATGAGGGAAAGAGAATGGCCAACAAGAAGGAAGGCGAAGGCGATTCCAGGGCTTGACGTCCCGTGACCTCGCGGCCGATCCCGCCCGCTCTTCCCGCGTTGTCGCAATGGATCTCAATCTCACGACTTCCTTTTCTCAGCACTTCTGCACTCAAGTTGGTGGGCGGCGCGCGTCGACAACCGGCCCAAGACTTTCTCAGCCAGCTCGGTCGGTAGCATTAAAGCGATCATCCCTCGACGACGCCGCGCCCCACGATGCCGGGCTCAGGCAAGCAGACTCCAGAGGTGCAAGAGCAGATCAAGGAGCTGCTCGAGGCTGGCTTCGACCCAACCACCATCCATCGCAAACTCAAAGTTGGCAGGAGCAGCATATATCGCATGAAGCGATGTTTGCAGCAACACGGCACCAACTATATGCCGCCTGAGCTCAATAAGAAGAATGGACGGCCCAAAGTTCTGACGCCTGAGCAGGAATTGGTGAGTCTGAGCTCTTTTCAGAATGCACAGAGTGGCAAATGTGTTGCCCAAAACCCCTGGATATCGACACATATCTTCACATGCAAGAATTCCTGCTAAACATTGCTTCTCATACAGGAGGTTCGTGAGTGGCTCCGCGATCCCAAGAACCGCACTCGCTACCTGGACGACCTAGTTTGGCTCATACACGACCGCTTTGGAATTGTCTGTAGCACAACGACCATGTCAAAAATGAAACGCAAGTGGCTCCGCGTGATCGAGTTCGAGGAGTCGGGCACGCCCATCGACGAACTGACCAGGCAACAACTTCTCGAGACACACCCGGACTTACCAGTTCTCGAACAGTCCGCTGCTGCTGAAGCGCAATTGAAGCAGCAGGAAGTTCAGGACAACACCGTGACAGAGTCGTTCCATAGTCATGGACGCCGATCACAACCGCAAGATGATTTCTCGGCTCAAAGCTTCTCGATGCAACCTCAGAATACCTTCGTCGGACAAGACTTCCAACAGCAGACTGTTCCGGAGGCACAAATGGCTCTTCAAGCGAGTCTTGGAGCCACAGATTTCAGCGCCATGTCCGGACAGATGGACCTTGCGCAGCAATTCCAGCCGCAGATTGATGCTCAGCTGGAGCAGCATCTTCACCACAGCATGTCGCCCAACGAGGTCAAAGGCCACGGGCTTTGAAACCGGGTGATCAGGCGTTTGTTGTGGTTGCGATTGTCTAAAGAGATCAGGGGAGTTCGTGGCGCTCTCCTTGCCAATTAGGGATGGCTGCAATCTGGACGTGCATTTGTTTCCGTGCACCGTTAGGTATCATTTCTTGTACTGTCCTACCACGAAAACTGCATGAGAGCAACCATACATCGGAATGAAGCATATGTCTCTCTCGGAGCCCTCGAACAATATCGAAGTATCCATGAGTCACCAAGAAACTTCTGAAGATTCCAAAATCCGGCAAGGCGCAGGCAGTAGAGAGAATTGACAATACCGTGCTGACAACTGGAGTCGAGCTTCGAGACAAGCAGCAACAGCAAAGCACGTACGTCTTGGCTACCCAAAACGTGCAATGTCTCGGCAAGAACTACTGCATTGGAGTTCCAGCTGAGCTGTAAGCTCCACCTATTGGACACTTCCTAAGCAAGCTCACCTTTCTCGACCTCGAGACATTACACATGAAATTCTCCTTTGCACCACTGCAGGCACCAGCGAAGTCCGGTTGACGCCCTACGCATGTCGAGTAGTCAGCATCGCGCGGAGGTGACCTAATCCGGCCACTCAAGTCTATACTAAATGAAACAGATTGAACAAATCAACCTGTGAGCGGGCATCTTGTAACATCAACCTCATACTTCTCTTAAGGAAACGATGGCATTCTCTCATCGCAACCAATTGGCAAAGCAACTCCGCTCCCTGCACATCCCAGGCGACCCAGTCATCTTCACAAACGTCTACGATGGAGCAACCGCAGCTGCTGTCATCTCCAACCCATCGACTAAAGCAGTAGCGACAGCTAGCTACGCCATCGCTGCGACCAGCGGAATAGCAGACGCAGATCTATCTCTGGAGGACAATCTTGCTGGAATACGCAGAATCAGTTCTGTAGTCGACAAAGCCGGGTTGCCACTGAGCGCGGATATGCAGGATGGCTACGACGACATTGGAGAAAACATCAGAAAAGTAATCGAAGCTGGAGCCGTGGGAGCGAATATCGAGGACGAAGACCATGAGACTGAAGAGCTGAGAAGTCTCGATGATGCAGTCAAGAGAGTCAAGTTGGCTGTAGCAGCGGCGAAGGACGCAGGTGTACCGGACTTCTGTCTCAACGCACGCACGGATGTCGTAGCTAAGGGCGGTACGATTGAAGAAGCGATTGAGAGAGGAAAAGCGTTCCTCGAAGCTGGAGCTTTGACTGTTTATGTTTGGGGAGGTCCAGGTCCGAAGGGGAGAGGGATCAGAGACGAAGAGGTTAAGAAATTGGTGCAAGGTTTGGGTGGTATGGTGAATGTGAAGATGAATTTGAGGCCAGGGTTCCTGAACGCTAGGGAGTTGGCAGAGTTAGGTGTGGCTAGAGTGAGCATTGGACCGGAGTTGTATTTGAAGGCTATGGAGGGCTTCAATACTGCGTTGAATGATTTGGTTTCGAAGAAGTAGTGGACAGTTGTGGACTATTGCTCTGCGGATATGGATGCCAGTGAAAGTGACCAGTTCCAAATTCAAAAGTACGCCAAGACTCAAGAACATACAAATGCTAGCAGTAATGGTTAGGGACTACTACACAGCCGCGAATCCGGTAGAAGACCAAGTATCTAGTCCGCAATAGCAAGGCTTCAAATGCCCGATCATCTACAGCAATCTTCGCAGACTTAATTTGTACCAATTTGCCCGGACTAGGCTAAAGAATAGCTCAAGCCGTTGTACTCCCGGCCCCGGTTTCACCTCAGCCTGATTGCCGACCGGCCCATCTCCTCTACATGCTTGGCTCTTCGACTGCCATCTCTTTAGTGCTCATCGCGGCCGCTTCTCACACGTTCTTGGCCTCTTGGATCTCGCATATCGCACGTCTCCTGATGGCTACACAATGTCGTGTGAGATATAAGAATGGCTGCTCGCAGATTGTAATACTTAGCACAAGCAGCGAACATTCCTCGAGTAAGACTTACCTATTCAGTCTCTACCAAACATCAATCATGCAGCTCATTTACACTCTCCTCACTACGGCATTGATTGCCACCGCCAACGCGAAATGGTGCAATCGCGGCACTGAAGGCAATGGTAATTGTGAAAAACAAGGAATGTGGACATTTTGCGTAAGTACATCTGCCTGCTCTTTCTGTACGGGAGTTTTGTACACTGACTGATTCGTTGGGTTAGTGCACTGATAGCAGATACGGCGAATTTCAACACGAGAAAGACACAAATCGGATCTCGAGTAATAAGGCTGGATCGAGCTGGTGTGGAGCTTTGGTACCAGGCGAAGGAGATGTACGAGAGGGCGTTGTCATGTGCGCTAAATGATTGAAATTATGTCGTATGCTCATGTGGTAAGGTTGCTATAATGTCGATAGCTAGGTTATCAATCACTGCCTGAGAAGCACGTTCCATGTCTCTATGGAGCTCTATGTCGACGCTGTCTGTGTTGTCCATTGATCACACCTGTGCAATATAGGTGCATGCGGTCCCATACCATTGCTCCGTCACCGACGAAAGGATGCAATGTGAAGACAAGGAGACCTCGGGATCCATCGTCGTCACGCTGTCTCTAGATTCTCCAGGGCGACGATCCTTCAGGTCCTCGAGCGTGATAACAAGCATGGACGTCGCTATGCTGTGTGCGTAGGTAGGCACTCATATCTCAATATGACAATCGAGGTGCGATCTCAAGGTAGCCAATCGAAATTTGGAGGTATATGTCCGGGCATACCAGGCATAGGTCCTGCTTCTAGTTTTGACCAGGCACAGTGGTCACAGATTCCGTCTCGGCACCATGACCCAGTGGCAGAATGTCTATTGCCGTGTAAGTACGTATAGCTGTGACAAATGCACACGTTTGCCTTACCCGCAATGATGGCATAGCTCTAACAGTTGTGACATCTGTGTGAAACTGTCCAAGTCTTGTTCAATGCCACCCTCCGTCGTAGTGATGGGTTCGAGTAGCCCGGAGGACGGAAATTCATTTGCAAATGATGAAGTCCAGTATGTGGGATCTAGAGACTGTGCAGACGTCCCATCGATGGCGTTCTGCCATTCATCCACCAGATCCTCGGTCGCTAAGTCGTGTGCCACTTGGGATGCAAGATTGGGCGAACGAATCTTGAATGTACTTTCACCGTCCTTCTGAGCTGGTCTGGTAGATGTTCGCTTTTGGCTGGAGCGACGAGATCTTCGAGTTGAGAGATCAGACAGGCCAGAGTCGGTGGACGCTGCTCGATCTCGTGCAGCTGGTGCTGGGCTGCTTCCTTCGTTTGGTAACGACAGACTTCGATGTGATCCCTTGACTATCGCGCAAATTAGTCAAGTCTTGGCCATGGTGATACCACAGTGCTTGCCAGCTTCTTTCTCTGCTCGCTGTCGTCGTCTGAAGTCACGCATTGCCTGTGAGCGGACCTTCCTCCGCGTCTGAAGATCCTTGCCACCATTGGCACCATCCACATGCACGAACTGCAGCATACTTGGCGACCGAGACTGTATACTAGCGTTCCCGAGGTGTACTTGGCTGACCAGACTTGTTAGAAGATAGAAGCAGATACCAAGTGAGGCCCAATTCTCCGAAGTAAATCTCTCAAAGCCGTGTAGTCGCACATGGCTTTGTTATATCCAGATTGATCTAGGTGAACTATTTCTCGCCCCTTCAAATATGCCGCGTCTAAATCATGGCAATTGATCATGGCGCAGTGTCACTTTTGTGTAGCCGGCCGTAGAGGCCGCTCTATTCGAAGTCGTATGGCTGAGCGGGATGCCTTTTCGAGAACTGATCTGTGCCTGTCCTTTCAGCTCTGCGTCTGGAGCTCATTGGTAAACAGCGTTCGCCATAAGTAGTATAGGCCGAGAATATGGTCTTCAGCCTGCATCAGATGTCATTGTGCACCCAATCACGAACTGCTTCATCAGCCATTATGGCCGAAATTACGGCAAATCTCGCGCTGCGTGTCTTGCAGCTCGATCGCAGCCTTCCGGATCGACTTGTTGATGCGCGTTGTCTGGCGGAAGGATGAGTAAGGTGGAAGTGAGAACGCACTTTCCAGGGATGTTTCATGCTGCACGTGATCTGCCCTACGTTTCAATTTCGCGCTGCCCTATCCAACTTGCGTCCGCCCTACTTTGCCAATCAGACACTAATCCATCGCTTTGACTCAGATTTCCATTGCGTAGGTGAACTACACCTCGACACCTCGTATGCTTTAACATACGGGCATTTCCATCTGCGCTTAGCCCGCACCACCTGTTGTCAAATAAGCCTCATCTGGCCAATCATCTCTACCGGACTCCTGTATCATGGCGGCTACTTCCAGCTTCGACGGCATCGACTTGGATCAGATCTACGCTTTCGCAGTTCAGCTGGCTAAAGATGCCGGCCAGATGCTACTTGATGCTGCCGAGACACGTTCTGGAAAGAGCGGTCAAGCACAATCCGTGGAGAAGGAATCAGCCGTGGACATCGTCACTCAAACAGATGAAGGTACGCTTCAAGATGCTATCCGGTAGTTCGAGGTCGAGAACTTCTAGCTGTCTTCTTCGATTCCTTCAGCCTGAGTGTTCCTGGGCCCTCTATATGCTTATTGCTCCTTCCACAATCCCAAAGAGCTTGCCGGTCGTTGTATGGGGCCTATTGGCACAGTCCCTTGGCACAATGACGGTGCTGTAACATGATCCCTTACGCATGTAACTCATTTCCCTTGCATCATTCTGAGGCTGATACGATGATCCCACGAAGATGTTGAGACTTTCATACGTACCAAAGTGTTAGAACGCTTCCCAACCCATGTGTACGTCCAGAGCAATGCATTAATTCTTGCGTTCAATTCGCTTTACACTACCCGTGTACGAAGACTGATGTGGTGAGCAGTTTCATTGGCGAAGAGACCTACAGCAAAGGCGCTTCGAGAGAGTATTTGATTCCGGAGACAGGTCCTTCCTGGTGTGTTGATCCTCTTGACGGTACGTATCTATGAGTTCAAAGCTTTCTGACTAAATTCGCCTAACATATCGTAAGGCACTGTCAACTTTACACACCTCGCACCTTTCTATTGCGTCTCCATAGCGTTTCTCTGGAACGGCAATCCGGTAGTAGGCGCTGTGAACGCACCATTCCTTCGGCAATTGTGAGCTGGGCTTAGCTCTACCTAAATTTTGAGGCTGATGTTCCCAGATTTACTGCTTGCCATGGCAAAGGAGCGTGGCTCAACGAAACGACTCAGCTCCCGCTTGATAGGAATCCGATCCCTCCGATGCCGGTGACTGCGCCGAAAGGCTGTGTCTTTTCATGTAAGGCCTCGTCCATACAGTGTTATGTTGAGCTAGGACACTGATATTTGTTTGCCTAGGTGAATGGGGCAAAGATCGAAGGGACATTCCCGATGGTAACATGCACAGAAAAGTCAATAGCTTCATGAATCTTGCCGCCGAACTTGGAGGCCGTGAAGGCAAGGGAGGTATGGTGCACGGTGTTCGGAGCCTTGGCTCGGCAACACTCGATCTGTGTTATATCGCTATGGGAGGGTTCGATGTATTTTGGGAAGGCGGCTGCTGGTCTGTGGACTGACATGATCTCGTCTTACTACTGAGCTGCATTGCTAACGTGCAAAATAGGGAATGGGACGTGGCCGCAGGATTCTGCTTGGTGAAGGAAGCTGGTGGCCTCATCACAACTGCAAATCCTCCCTCGGACATCGAGAATGCTACAGTGCCCGACACACATCTCGGTAGTCGACTGTACCTGGCAATTCGGCCTGCGGGAGACTCTGCCACCGAGACTGGCCGCCAGAGTCAGGAACGTACTGTGCGTGCAGTCTGGCAGCGCGTACAAACACTGGACTACTCGCGTCCTGGCGTCTAGCTCAGCACTATCCCTTTAGAGTAAGACATGGCCTACACGATTCATAGAGGAACTTATGGAAACAGCTTGCTCGATCCATTCATCTATAAAAGCCTGCCGCCAGCGATGTTTACTTCTCCGATGTCCTGGCGCAGTTCACGACCAGGATCTTACTGGATCCGTGTTCAGACAAGATCTTCCTTCTAAAATTCTGCGACGACTGCCGACTTGAAGTCACCGGCATCTGCGTCAAAGACCATCATCAATGAGAACGCAATCTGTAACTGGCTATTCACTTCGCAGCGACTCAGACTCAACGGTTTGTACAGCAAGAAGCGTTCATCGCACAGCGAGCATGCTACCGGACTTCTAGTGGAAGTCAACAGAACAGGATGCTTAGTCTCATGCCTGTTTACCTCTGCACGACTCAGATACATGCCACTCTTGACCAACGCTATAGCCTTGCTTTGGCAAGCGCCTCTGCAATAGCCTCTTTAACTGCCGCCACAGGAAGCTCTTCAATTGTCCGACCATGCCATAGTGCATGTTGCTCAAAGCCTTGGTATATCATGGCCTCTGTGCCAAGAATCACCTGCCAGCCAGCATTCTCAGCAAGCGCACCCAGCTCTGTCCATGGAGAAGGATGATAACACATCTCAAGCATAGCACCTTTGTGCGACTTGTTGAGAAAGACCTCTGTTATCCTTCGAGCCTCCTTCTCGGCTTCAGTCACAGGAGGAAAGTTCGGCACGCAGGCAACAATGGCTCCAGGACCCTCCAGTGTTTCCGCTTGTGCGGCCGACGTCACATGGATAAGACCATCTCCATAGCCTTGTGACTTACACCAAGTAACGACAGCCTCAACCTCGGCCGGGTCTCGATTGACGAGATAGACTTTTTCGCATTGCATAAACTTGACAAGAGCATATACAGCCGACCGTGCGGCACCTCCTCCGCCGACTACCATCCCGGGTCTGCCGTGGAAGACTTCATCAGGATTGGAAATGTTCTGGTAAAAGCTCTCCCTTACTCCGATGGTGTCCGTGTTGGTGCCGACGAACTTGTCTCCTCGCCGGAAAATGGTATTCACTGCGCCCACGGCTCGACCTTCTTCCGTCAACTCCTCGAGATGCGGAATGATGGCCAGTTTGTGGGGCATAGTCACTGCGGAGCCTAAGGGCTTGCGTCAGCACTTGAGTTCTGGAAGAGATGATCAAAGTATGCTTACCGTATAGCCGTGGATCCTTGATGAGGGTGAGAAACTGATTGATGTCTGTTGATTCCAGTAGTGAGAAACCCCATGGCATGCCCAGCTTCTCGAACACAGTGTTGTGTAACAGCGGCGAATACGAATGTGCGATAGGGTATCCGAAAAGGTATCCGTGGCGTTCCAGATGATCGACCGTCGGCGCCGGACATGTGATAACGTTGTTCTGTTGAAGCTCCATGTCTATTCTTGTGAATCGAAATTAATTGTATAAACAAGAAATGGCTTCAGTACGCGGCTCAGGTGAGACTGAAGAGTGCTTCTCAGATTCTTTGAAGTTCAAAGGTGGCCAAAAGAAAAAATTGCGTAAGAGTCGACCTTCTCGTCAGGCGTATGTGGACTTGTCATGCAGCCAATGGCTCAATGTTCTTCTGTCAGCTGCTTGATGCAAACTCCCATGACCAGGCTATCCTGCATTCGCTCAGAAGCGTTTTCGTCTTCCGAATTGATGATGGCAAAGTGAATAGTTCGCACGAGGACCCCGGCAATCGGCCCGGCTCAGTCTTTATCCTGGATCCTGCAGATCTCTCGGTCTTTGACGGCTCCACTGAGCTCCATTCTTTCTGCAACTCAACTCCACTCCCCACACGCACGGCCATGTGGTCCATTCTGGAACCTTGCCATTCACGGCAAAGTCTCGCCTGGACTCCATTGGAGTCTTGGTAGCGTGAGAATTCTCTTCCACGTAGTCGCTGTCCGGAATGGCGATTACCATCAGGTCGACCTCTATTCATCCCTCCTCGACGTTTACCCCGTGGATACCCCAGAAGGCTGTATAACAATACACGACCTTCCCCGCGAATCCTGGATCGCTATCAGGTGTTTCATCACGAACTCTTTGGACTCTTTTGGATCCCACGTGGCAAGGTCGAAGTCTACTGTTTATCCCAGCATTCATTCGTCAACCGCCTGAGCAAAACCATACAGGATGGGCGGCTTCCTGACGTTGGTCGAAGACCGACCGACACCCAAAGCGGTGTACAACTGGAGAGTGTATGCTTCAGCCGCTGTCGCGTCCTTCGCATCATGTAAGTATCTTCGACGGTGACGGTGACCGGCACAGCCATGTAACATCTGCTAATGCCACCACCTCTCTTCAGGCATGATCGGTTACGACAGCGCCTTCATTGGTACGACATTAGCATTGCCAGCCTTTGTCGATGAATTCAAGTTCGACGATATGACTGCATCGCATCTTGCTCTCATCAAGGCCAACATCGTCTCTGTGTACCAAGCAGGCGCATTCTTCGGATCCTTCTTCGCATACCCATCAGCATTCTATCTGGGTCGCAAGCCATCATTAATCATCTTCTCGCTTGTCTTCATGCTCGGCGCTGGCCTCATGTTGGGCGCAAATGGCGATCGTGGTCTTGGCTTGATCTACGCTGGAAGAGTGTTGGCTGGTATTGGTGTCGGCGCATGCTCCATGATCACACCCATCTATATCTCAGAGATCTCGCCACCTGCTATACGAGGAAGGATTGTAGGCACCTATGAGCTTGGTTGGCAAATTGGTGGCCTGGTAGGATTCTGGATCAATTACGGTCTTTCCGAGACAATGGCACCGAGCCACAAGCAATGGATCATTCCGTTCGCTGTCCAGCTCATTCCTGGTGGTCTACTCTTGATCGGCGCTTTCTGGCTGAAGGAGTCCCCTAGATGGCTGTTGAGCAAGCACCGAAGACAACAAGCACTTCAAAATCTGTGCTGGATCCGTAACCTGCCTGCTGACGATCTTTACATGGTTGAGGAAGTTGCCATGCTCGATGCTGCACTCGAAGAACAAGCTTCGACTATCGGAGAAGGCTTCTGGAAGCCATTCAAGGCTGTCAAGGAGAGCCGAAAGGTCCAGTGGCGATTCTTGCTCAGTGGTCTGCTCTTCATGTGGCAGAATGGATCTGGTATCAACGCAATCAACTACTACTCGCCAACTGTGTTCAAGGCCATTGGTGTCGCAGGCACTAACGCTGGATTCTTGACCACCGGTATCTTTGGTGTCATTAAGACTTCCTTCACCTTCTTGTGGATGTTCTTCCTGATCGACAATTTGGGACGACGCAATTTGCTCATGATTGGCGGTGGCGGAGGCTCTATCTGCATGTGGATCATAGGTGCCTTCATCTACACTCGCGCCAACGGAGCCAAGCTCGCTACAACAAGTGAAGGTCTCAGTTCTGGCGGCATTGCTGCCATGTTCTTCTTCTATCTTTGGACTGCATTCTATACCCCATCCTGGAACGGCACGCCATGGGTCCTCAACTCTGAGATGTTTGACATGAACACTCGTGGTCTTGGCCAAGCAAGTGCTGCTGCCAACAACTGGTTTTGGGTAAGTCAGACCAACTTTCATTCCAGATGCGTTGCTAACGGTCTCGCAGAACTTCATCATCAGTCGCTTCACCCCACAAATGTTCTTGAACATGGGACCCGGTGGCTCCGGCGTCTTCTTCTTCTTCGCATCGATGATGATTGCAAGCGTCGTCTTTGTGTACTTCCTTGTGCCAGAGACCAAGTCTGTTCCCCTTGAGGATATGGACCGCTTATTCGAGATCAAGCCTGTCAGGAAGGCGAACAAGATCATCATCGCACAGGCTCGGGAGAGGGAAGAGGAGTTCCGCCACGATGCAGAAGGCGCCGGCCTCAGTGCCGCGAAAGAGAAGCTTGATCATGTCGAGAGGACCACCGAGAGAGTCAGCGATGTATAGAGTAACAGAACAATGACGCGGACCATGGCATATGATGTTTTAAACGAAGGGCAGCTACCCTCTGTTTACTTGTAAATAGCACAATTCGATGATTGAGCCTCTGCTCTCGCGATCAAATGATGAGAAGATCTCACACAATCTGAGCAGCTCTTCTAGTATCCACGGTGCTTGTCCACTACCTAAGGCACGCGACTGTGAATGCATAGGTACATAGGAAAGAGACTAGAGAATCGTTGAAAGCCCAAGCGGCATTAGTAGGTTACCTTAGTACATTGCCGTCAGAGCCAAGGCACCAGACCTATACTTGGATGTTACATGAGGCCTGTTGTAGATCGTGATGAAGTTCTGCGCGCATGAAAATGCAACATTCAGTCTACAGAATCAATATCTACAGGCTGACCGCTCAGCATTGCGCGGCGTACAGCTTCGCATACGATCAATGCGCTTAAGCCGTCTTTGCCAGTGCATCTGGGCTGTTCCAGGCCTCTCACCACGCCGACAAAATTTGCTACTTGCTGGTCGAAAGGAACAGCGTGCTCCACAGGTAAAGTGTTTTCGCTTAAGTGGCTCGTCCAACTCTTTTCCACGCCTCCGTCATATCTAGTGATCAGCATGTCACCGACGCTCAGCGTACCTTCTGAGCCGAAGATGCGGTAGAAGTCTTTGCCATTTTGCGGTATTGTCGGGTTCTCGCCAGTTCCACTCTCAAAATTATGCGCCGAGGGAGAGGCATCTGACAGAATGAAAGTCCCTATGACACCCGAAGCAAATCGAAGGAGAATGGCTGCACCCTCTTCTGCCTGGTGACCTCGCGTGGACAAAGACTGCTCCGCGTGCACTCTTGTGATGGGACCTAGTAGGTATTGCAATATGTCCAGGTCATGTACGAGATTGATGAGTATAGGTCCTCCTGTCGCTCCAGCGCGCCACTCTGTCGGAGGCTCGAAATAGCTCTCAGGTTTGTAAGTCACCCAAACAGCGCTTACAGCAATTGGTATCCCAATTCTGCCTTCCTCCAGAGCACGCTTGGCTGCTGTCACGTATGGATTGAATCGTCTATGATGGCCAGCGACGAGAGCCTTGCCACTGCGTTGTGCGACTTCGATCAATCTACGCCCATCTTCGATATCTGTCGCCAACGGCTTCTCCACCAAGACGTGGATTCCAGCATTTAGCAGCTCAATTGCAATTGCCACATGCGTATGGTTCGGCGTGCAGACTACCGCGGCATCCGGATTCTCGCCTGCTTGGAGCATGTGCTGGACACTGCTGTACCATGGAGCCCGTAAGGCGGCCGCTACATCAGCTGCTTCTGTTCGCGGATCAACGAAGCAGTGGAGACTCGCGTGGGCGTTCGAGACAACACTCTTCGCATGTCTGGGTCCAATCAAACCGGTTCCAATTATAGCGATCTTGGTTGAGGTGCTGTTCTGCATGATAGTCTTATCTGAAATGCCTGCCAGCTATGTAAATGCGAATGTCTCCTAAGTGGTCATTCCCGAGTCAGCGATGGTGTCGAGTGTGTTGGTGGAGCCATATTGGAAGGATGAACATTGAGACGATAAGTTTCTGCCGGCATTGGCCTCGAACAGGACTGGCGAGCTACCATTTGGGCGACTCTTCGGCTCCGAAGATGCTTCTGTAGAAAGCACAGCGCCCAATCTGGATACCATGCTCTTCACACAGATCGTCTATTGCAGGCGCCGAAGACACGCCTTGCATAGAGTGCTCGTGTTGATAGGAGAGTGCATCGCCAAGTCTAAGTTTAGAACCGTCCCAGCGTTTCCTGCTTGCAATCTACCAGCCCCCTTGCCGGCTGAACGCCATCCCGTGGGTCTTTCCTTCTTCCAGCCCGCGGTTTTCTTCTTCCACACCACTTCGCCTGAGCGCGATATCTCGTCGATGTTACATTAATCCAGGCGACACGATGATAAAGTCCTTCCAGGTGGGTCATCGTGTGCTCGCGGGTGCAATAGGCCTGATTGTGTTACGCGAAGTCGTGCTACCTAGGTACATATCCCGTGCGACTTCATTGCTGTAAGTCTCGAGGCTTGCAAGATAACAATATCATAAGCCTCTTTATATCATCATTCGATTCTTCCTATCTTCTCTCCATCACAAACAACAATCAGAATGACCTGTCGACCAGCTATCTGTTCCCATTCGCTGGGCCGCGCGTGGGTACATGATCTACCATCGAAACTCGACCAAGCTGCTAGATTTGGATTCGACATTGAGCTGTTCTACGAAGACTTATATTACATCGTCAAGGAGCTCCCCGGTGGAGACACTCCAGAGAACCACCTGAAAGCGGCCAAGCATGTACGATCACTATGCGACGAACGGGGCATCTCTATCATCTGCCTTCAGCCTTTCATGCACTACGACGGCTTACGCGATCGCCAACGACATGCCGAACGGGTCGATGAAATGAAGCTGTGGATCGAAATGGCACATATACTAGGAACAGACCTCATCGCTATACCATCAACATGCTTACCTGATGATCAAGTGAGTGATGACCGAGACCTGATCACGAAAGATATGCAGGAGGTCGCAGATCTTGGCGCACCTGAAGGGATCAGGTTTGCATACGAAGCGCTATGCTTCGGCACACACGTAAATCGATGGGAGGATAGCTGGGACATTGTTCAGCGAGTCGACAGACCGAATTTCGGCATGTGTTTGGACACCTACAACATGGCAGGCAGAGTCTATGCGGACCCAGCATCACCTTCAGGCAAGAATCCCAATGCAGAGGCCGACACTGTCGCATCTCTGGAACGCCTCATCAAGACAGTTGACGTCAACAAGATTGCTTTTGTCCAAGTCGTAGACGCAGAACAGCTGAGTGAACCCTTAGTCGAAGGGCACAAATTCTACGATCCGGAACAGTCACCTCGGATGAGCTGGTCACGTAACTGCCGCTTATTTTACGGTGAAGAAGATCGAGGGGCATATCTTCCAGTGAAAGCAATCTTGAAGGCTATCATTGTCGACCTTGGATACCAAGGATATCTCAGCGCAGAGCTGTTTAACCGCAGCTTGACCTACGCTGACCCACAAGTACCAGAAGAGCACGCACAAAGAGCTTCGAAATCGTGGCAGAAGATCATTTCGGACTTCGACCTCTCCCCAAAAGCTCAAACGGTCTCAAGCCGACAAACGGTTGAAGGAGCGCCGAGAGCACAGCTCTAGCGCAGCATAGACCCCCAAGACTACTTGGAACAGCGAAGGATACATACGCCAGGCCGCTTGGAAACACCCCAAGCAGTTCAGTCCACGGAATTCTGCAGACTTTGCCTTGCCAGTTCAAGCCATCATCAATCACAGACCAACACGGTTGAGATGTATGGCGTGGGAATTTATCGTGCTTCCGTGCAGGCGCTGCATGACATGAACGGTCACTTTTGAAACGCACTAGAGTGTGTCAGGTTTTCAAGGAAGACCACAAGCATAGATATAGACAGCATATCCAGTATCCTGGACGACAGAGATACCCCAAGCCCATTGAGCCTAAAATGTAAAGCATTTGATGCAATCTATAAGATGCTGTATTTTCTGCCGTAGACCTCAGGTTCCTTCGCAACCCGAGAGTATGTCTCGAATTCGCAAATTACATCTTGCCGAAGAAGTCTGATCTGGAGTCAGGCCGCGACCTTTGACGTCTCCGTCGGCATTGATACCAAAGCTGGCCGAATAGGCTCTATTCCTGCTGATGATCCTCGCGCCAGTCTTTTTGCGCTTGCCCTGTTATTGGAGCCATCCCTGTCTTGACATGAACACCCCTTCAACTTCTTTCGATGGCTGACCATACTTGCAGTGCGGAATGAGCCAAGAGGAAGCGCAGGAAGCTGCATCATGTTGCTTCAAGGTCCCGGAGAAGACAGCGACGGCCGCATAGAGTGTTTCACCGGCGTCTTACGCCACAAAGATGGATCTTCTCATAACGATAATATCCGTTAACTCATCATGGCAGATGATGGCGGCGGCATGCCTGCTTGTCATGGTTGTAGTCAGTTGTCTCACGTCGACCAGCGCACATCAACCCGGTTCTCTGCCGGTTCCATCAAAGCCTTGTGATATATCTGAAAATGCAGATGGATCTGTGAACTGGTAGTCAGGCCCGAAGAACTCTGCTAAGTCCAGGTCGGGTCCAAATCCAAGATTTTGCATGAATTTCGGATTCTGCGTAGAATCGGAGCGATCGAGCATTGCAAGTTCTTCGAAGATATCGCCACCGGGAACAGCATCAGAGGCACTGCCGGGGATCTGAGCTGAGTCTTGAAGACCTATCGCGTTATCACTATTCCACATAACAGGTGTGGCTTCCGCGGGCATTTGGTTTGCTGGAGTACTGCCGACCAAGGATTCTGTCCCCTCATTAGGAATACTCATGTATCCGTATTGTTGATCCATGAACGAATTGGCTAAGTCGAATTGGGATGATCTGCCAATGCCGTCGTGCGGACTGTGTTCGATTTTGGTGTTCGAGAGAACACTACTTGGATGTTGTCGAGTCGTTTTCGAGCAGGCGTTATGTAGTAGTGCGAAGACCACGTCAATTTCCGAGGACTGATCTTGGGATAAGGGACTGGCCATTTGCACATTGCCTTGACGACGCATAGCGATGCGGATGAGGGAGTTGAATGTGCTGATAGATCTTGCCGGCGATTTTGTAGCAGCGGAGCTTGGTCCTATCGCTGGATCTTGCCAGGGCGACCATTCTTCGAGGCCGTCTTCGATCAACAATCCAACATTCCTGATGTCTTCCGGTCGAATGTGACAAAGTGCGGAAGTGCGTGATGCGACGGTACTCTCGAGCACAAAAGCTGCCAGGATTGTGTGCTTCGTACGTCCTTCAAATAAAGTCGTGTTTGTGCCTCTTCCAAGATGGAAATGCGTTAGTAAACGCACTGCCGAGCCTATTACCAGCCAGGCAGCGATCCAAGCCTTTCTCATAAGCTCCGATAGACCAAGGATGAGCAATGCTTTGATGTGCCCAAGCTGGAAACCTTGTTCTACTGGAATTAGTGATTTGGCAACGTCTCTGCAGTACTCATACTCCCGATGTGAGCTTGAAGAATTTATCTGCAAGGAAGCAAGCGCCATGATACTCCAGAGTTCAGCATGACCAGAGGATCCAATCGCATCTCGCCTTGCCAAGCCAGTCGAAGGATAGTTGTACATTTGCTTCAGAACGTCATGTCTTTCAATGATGGGCAGCCAAGTCTGAGTGAATGCAAAATAATGCTCCAAGAGGGTCCAAGAGTTGTCGGGCAGACGAAGCAGATCCCCATCATCGTTTAGCACAGCGTGATTGCGCTGGGGAAAATCTGGTTCTCCGGTCATCGACTCGTGAATTTCTTGCTGAAGACCGCCGAGATCAGATGGTGCCGACAAGGGTGGAGATTGATATGGCACAATCGTGTGGATCCCTTGGTTCGGCTGAACGTGTGCTGTAGCGGTGGATGATGCCTCGGGTTGAAGTCTCTCGTTGGAGAGGTTCGTTTCTGCACGAAATGTTCGAGTTCCATCCTCATCTCTTGGAGGTGATGGTGTCTTCGGTATATCAATCTCGGCTCCGGACAAGAGTTGGTCGATCTGTTTGCATATAACACCGTTCCTCCAGGCGGTGTGCAGATTCTCTGATGAAGTTGGATCTTTCCATGCGATCAGTTGGTGAGCAGATTCGTCGGATCTCGGCAGAAGTCGAGACAATCGTGTCTCGCTTTCAGGAAATTCCTCCAACAGCCACGCCAGAGTCAATTCCAGTGTCCTGATGTAGTTCGGCTGAATTCCACGCTTCTTCGGCTGCTCATGATAGCTACAGACTCTTCCCTGAGATTCACACGTCTGACAGTGCGGCTGGCCTCCATCACATTTCTCTCGCCCTGCTCGACATTGATCGCAGGCCCTTGAGACTCTCACTCGCTTTGCACGCTGTGCTGCATCCCCCTTTTTGGCCGATGAAGAAGACGGACGCTTGGTACCAGCACTGTTACCCTCTTGTCCATCTGCTGGGCTGGGATCAATATCGATACTTCTTTGGTACATAGCAAATTCCGGCCGGTTTCAATGCATGGTCTGCGGCCATGAACCTCAGAATAATGGTTAAGGCTCTTCGGATGAGCCGGTTTGAAGCTTCCAGGCAGTGTAGGTCTCAAGAGACGGTGGCTCTTGAGCTACTGATCCCCAGCGAATGCTGACAAGACTGTTGAGTGGTTATTCCTGCTATCCACGCGACAAAACTCCCAGAGGCCTCCGGATTGTAAGGATGTTGCTATCCAAGGAGTATGTCATTGCAAGCCCGATGTGAACGGGAAGACATGTTCACTCGAGCACTTTGTCATAAAGATGGAGGACGGATCGACGTGCATTCGTCCTTGAAGCCGAAGCTGCAGCATGGTGACTTGTGACTTGTTAGCCGATGCAGTTGGCGATGGCAACGCAAAAGTCAATTCGTGTGAGACATGATTGGAGGGGAAGAAGACTTTGCCGGCTAGCGTGGTAATCTTGAGTTTGGAACTCTCGCTACACCCACACCCCAGACACAGGCACTCGTGTATGGCATCGTCGTAGAACGCTGATCTGAAGACTGTCGACGCTTCTGTCTCGCCTTGTACCAAGAGAGCGGTCCACTCATGGGTCCATATTTCCAACTAGCATCTCAAAGAATGATCGACCTCACCTGAGCTCTCTCATGTCTATGCTTAGCTTGCGGATAACAACTTAGGCGGGCCAGACATCACAATATCACAATTGACATCTTGTTCTGCACTTGCCTATACAACTGCACATTGGCGGGTTGAAGGCAGTGGCAGTCCGCTTGATCACGTCATGGCTGCCATTCATGCTGGTGTCAAACGCTCCTACCAGGACATGCGTGGCTCCGAAACCATCTCCACGCCTCGGCCAAACTCGAAAGAAGTCCTTCAACAGATCGCTAGGTCCAGAGAATCAAGCGCAACGCCCACACCGCCGAACGGTTTGGTCAAGATTGGTGCTCTAGAATCGCGGCCGAGGAAAGTTGCATTCGACTCCGATGCTTCCATCGTCCTGATCGGAATTCGAGGCACGGGTAAAAGCTCACTGGGCTTCTTAGCAGCAAGTGCCTACAGTCGGCGTCTGATCGAGTCGGATCGAGCATTCACAGAAGCCACGGGTTCCACAAGAACGGCATACCGCAAATTGCAAGGGCCTGCTGAGTATCATCGAAAGCACTGCGAGGTCCTGTATCGTTTGTTGGAATCGAACAGAACAGGATGTGTGATCGTATGCAATTTTGCGGATCTGGAAAGCGATGGCGCGAAAATGCTGGCGGATTATGTTCAGACCCATCCCATCATCTACGTGACACGAGACATACCTGGAATCCAGCACTACATCAAAGTTTGGCCAGAAGACAGAATTCAAGACCTAATTCGAGCCTCTGAGCCTCTCCTTCGAGAATGCTCCAATTACGAGTTCTTCAACGTGTCAGAAACCCTCGACAAAGCTCCAGCAGCGGACGATGCCACAAGACTGGCGCTGGCAAGAACGTCAAATGGGCCTTTCTTGACGCTGAAGCGTACCGAACATGACTTTTTGAAATTGCTGCGAAACATCATCGGAGACCATGACAGAGGACGTTCTCACCAATCGGCCTATCCTTTGTCGAAGATGAGCGTTGACAAGCTCGAATTCACGTCGGCTGTCAGACTGGCGGCTGATGATGTAGTCTCTCGCCGGATTGATGTCGATGAAGCACAAATCGGCGTCGATGCTATTCAATTAGATGCAAGCACTAGCCCACGACAAGGCGGCATGTGGAAGCTTGGGAAGCACAGTTGCTTCAACCTAGTGAGTGAAGCCTTCGCGATTTTGCGACGGTCAACCATATTGCCCATCATCATAGTCGTGGCGAAGGATGAACGCGAAGATAGGCATAAGCAGTTCACCAGGGAGGAGCTTCTGGAATATTGCCTCCGGCTGGGGCCTGAGTATTGTACCGTTGATCTCACGTTGGAAGACTCTCAGCTCAAGTCTCTTTTGGCGAGTCGAGGACGGAGCAAGGTGATCGGCGAGTACGCCGCAGCTGATCGTCTCTCCGATGGCTGGTCTGGACAGCAATGCCTGGACATCTACAGAAGGGCGTATGAGCTTGGTTGCGATCTGGTCAAGATAGTCATGCCGAGAGGCGCACTTGAAGACAACTTCGCCATACAAGCATTCCAGCAACGCGTGCAAACGCTACACAAGGGAGCTGGGCCACGACTCATAGCATACTGTACCGGTCGACATGGGCGAACTTCACTATGCTTTAACAACATACTGACACCGGTGACCCCTGCGAATCCTCCCACTGAATCTCGCACTGCTGGCAGCCTCGATACGGAAAATGAGTGTCGACTCGTTACAGCACGAGAGCGCAACCAGGCCCTCTTCTCATGCTTCATACACGAACCCATGCAGTTCCTCATCTACGGAGCGAATGTCAGTTTCTCACTTTCGCCGGCCATGCACAACGCAGCTTATGAAGCTTGCGGTATGCTCCATTCATATCGAACGCACTCTGCGTCCACACTAGACGATTTCGTCGCACTGGTCCAGGAACACGATTTCGGAGGAGCTGCTGTCGTTCAGCCTTTCAAGACCAAGACCATCCCAATGATGGATATTCTCAGCCCACATGCTAAAGCTATCGGAGCTCTGAACACTGTTATACCTCTTCGAGATGAGTCTGTCATCATATCTGTCAGTTCCGGCGACAGCGAAGTGGGTATATTCCGCGAGAGAAATCGAACTGGACCTGTGATAGCTTTATATGGCGACAATACAGATTGGATCGGAATACGTGCTTGCATTCGACGCGGCCTATCTCCCGCCAACACAGTGCGACCGCACACAACAGGACTCGTATGTGGCGCAGGTGGTATGGCCCGCGCTGCAATCTATGCAATGATATCACTTGGTGTCCAAACCGTTTTCGTGGTGAATCGCACAAAAGGTAACGCCGAAGAATTGGCGTCGCACTACAATCAGATCATCCGATCCGGAGGCATAGCAGAACTGAGTCAAGCGACAGCTGCTACAACGAGCGTCAAAGCCCTGGAGTCCTTCAAGAGCGATTGGCCTCGAGATATGCGACATCCGACCATGATCGTGAGCTGTGTTCCGACGCAGACAACAGATGGTACGCCGACAAATTTCACACTTCCCAAGGACTGGCTGGGAAGCAGAACTGGTGGAGTGGTTGTTGAACTGGCATACATGCCAATTGTAACGCCTCTAGTACGACAAGTGCAAAGCTTTGCCTCCAAAGGCTGGATCCTGATGGTAAGCAGTCTATACCTTTGAAACTACATGCGTGAGTACTAAAGACCGTACAGGATGGCTTGGATATGCTTCCCGAGCAAGCTTTTGCACAATTCGAACTTTTCACAGGACGTCAAGCTCCGAGGACTCTGATGAGGCATGAGGTGAGTGAATTTGGAGTCGTTCTTCAAAGCTTCGTGCTGATTCTTGTGATCCAGATCTTCCGACACTATAGTGAGGATGAGTATCCTCCTCACGGAGCCCTCAACACCGATAGTCCGACTGCTTCATGAAATGTTCCACAGCGAGCTAGTATGTGCTACTGGAGCTCATTTTCCCGGCCAAGATCTTACTGCTCCTTCATGGGCACGGAAATACAAAGGATGGCGGCGACAACTCTCCCTCTGCCCACAGGACATCGGAGACATTGGTCAGCTCGGTGGAACTGTTGAATGTGGAAGTATGGGCGCTTGTGCCGTCCAGCTTACAAGCACCAATGTGATTAGACCAGAGCATTCGGCGGCAAGCAGCTTCTTCATGTTGCAAATGTTCCCGGCTGTGACGCATACAGCAGGACAAGCGGTTTTGATCGCACTTGCATAAAAATTGACGAACCGCCGAAGGAAATGTAAATGTATGGATTACCTCCTTCACGAAGCAAAATACAGAGGATGAGAGACATGAATCCGAAAATAGTAGAGTAGAACCCAATCACCATCTACTCCTTCACGCAATTTACCAGGAACAACGACTCGCGCAGGATATGAAAAGTGATTGGTCCACATAGGCTTGGCAGCTTCCATAACTCGTTACTCGTTCGACATCTATGTGAGCGTGTCTATCGCTGTTTACCCTGCATACAATTGTCCACTGTCTTTTGATTCTGTGCTGTTACACCTGTCTAGCTTCATTCGCCAGCAGCTCTGGAAAGCGAATGCGTGTATCTGTTCTTCATCGACTTGCCGATTTGCAGCGAAAACCCAGAACGAATAGGATTGTCTATCCGCTGTCATTTTCGACTCCAGATCACGATGTCCTGATCGTTTTATGCTCAGGTCATCCAAGGGCCGATGACCAACCGGTCAGCACATGTGCAAGATAGCCCCTGCATACTTCAGCTTTTCGGCTTGGCGTTCCTGGGGCTGCAGCCACCGAGGCGCTTTTTACAAACCACCGGGCATGCTGCGCAACGACGATATCGTGCCGAAACCCTATGCAGGCATCGTCACGCCTCTCTCAAGTGCCGATCACTAAAGTTTCGAAGTCTGGTGGCATGTGAGAGCATTGATCGTCGTTACTTTTGTTGGACGAGATTCGACTCGGCTTGGTGACAGCGTTTGTGCCCTGGGAGGTGCAGATGGAATTTCAATTCCCATCAGACCTGAGAAATCGAGCAAGGCAGCGACAAATTTTGGCCACTGCCATCGCTTGTGCGTCTCTCATGTCGGCTTGGAAGTTGCACTGCTCCATTTCATATGAATCCACTCGTACATTCCGGATGCTGATCTTTCCGCCCGTCTGTAGCCGTAAGCCGAAGGATTCCGCCAGCCCATCCAGACCGGTGATGCTGTCGTAGGTGCGTTGAAGTTCCAACTCCGTAAATGCCCAGAAGACCGGAAATGCTTGAATGCAAAGCGTGCGCCGACCAGAAACCCAACCACCACAAAGAGCTTGAAGACCACCATTACATAAGACGATCCACTTCCATGTTCATCTGTATCACAAAGCTCAGAGTAGGCCAGAACTTCGTGGTGTGTGTCCAGTGCAGCGACACGGAATCGTGTGAAGGGTTTGCCAGAAGATATCTGCGATAGATCGAATGAGCCTTCGAAACCAGCTTTTGGGATGACGTCGATAGCCTCGAAGGACAAGTCCGGTGCCGCTTGCTCGCTGTCTGCTTCTGAGGAGCTCTCGTCTTTGCTTCTTAAATCTTCTCCGTGAACACTCCGCTCGTTACGCGTGCCTTCCAGAGCCCAGAAAGCGACTTCGGTTGCGCCGTTCCAGCTGACTGACAAGATATCGTCGATGATCTTGATGCTAGGAGGCAGCCTTGGTACACCGTGCCAGTCGAAGACCTTGATCGTACGATATGACTTGAATCGCTCGAGCCAGTAGTACCACGAGGCACCCAGATGGGTCTCGCAGATCAAGTCGCCGTTGTAAGCATACTCTGAGTATGCGGCAGCAGAACCCCATCCCACGAAGAATTGTTGAAGATCACCGAGATACTGCACAGAGCCTTGGGAAGACGCCAGGATACCTTGAGCGGAGGTCATGGACTGAATCAGCCTTGCAGTCATGTTTTCGAGATCGATTTGGATCACCAGAGCCCGACTCTCGGGGGCATCAGAATGCAAAGGACCAGCTTTACTGTTGTCAAAAAGAGTCAGGATTCCTTCGTCCTCATTAATCCAACGTGCGTCGTGTTGCCATTTGAAGTCGGTTGCATCGCCGTTAGAAAGGTCCTTGAATTGGTTGTATTCGCCACCCAGAATCCACAAAGTCTCGCCTGCGGGACTGATACACACCACATGATGAAAATGGCGCGATGAGATGATGTAGTTGCCCTTGGAGTCTTTGTCCACACTGTTGAGGTGATAAAAATCGAAGGGGATACTTTCCCAGTACCCACCGAACGGATTCGTCATGTGTGTCTCGACAGGATCAAAATGCTCAGACGCCTTCCACTCGAACAAAAGCTCGCCAGTTTCGATATTGATCTCTTGGAACAAACTTTCGACAATCCAGCCCTTCTCAGGTCTGCCCATGCCCATTCCACGTAAATCAGCATTGGTGGTGTTGTAGACAGTGAGCAGACCAGTTCCTTCGGAGGTAATTTTGAATTCGTGCAAGTCTCCAAAAAGTCCATCGCCGACTGCCGATACCATTCGCACGACTTGGTAAGTGGAATCGAGCATGAAGTAGACGCCTTTGCCAGAAGTCGCGGCTTTCTCACCAGACCACAGGGTTAAGAAATCCTCGCCCTGATAACGTTGCACTTTCAAATTGGCCGTTGCACCAAAGTCGTCTGACGTCCAAATCAGATCACCCTTTGAATCGAGAATGAGCGGTCCTGGTCGAGAGACACCAGGTCCATTTGGTGTAAGAAGAATCATTCCGTTATCGCATTTCTCGTCCCATCGTATCTGCCTCGCCTGAGGGCCTTCGAGATCGAAAGAGGCATACTGCGTGGTTGGATATGCTCCAAAGACTCCCAAGTCGAAAATGGCTGGATCCAGGCTCGGAATTAGAAAAGCTATCAGTGGTAGAAAGCATTGGTGGGTGAGGAGCAGTCCGAGCAGTACTGCGAGTACAATCAGGAACGGTTTGACCGCAGCTCGCAGAAATTGGAGCCAATTGGCCCAGGCCATGCTATTGGCGAAACACAACGACGCAAAAGGCAGTCGTCTTCATCGTTCAAGCGGATATGGGGTCCATAAGTGACATGTAGGTACAGGAAAGCATGTAGCAAGATGATGATGCACTTGTGTAGGCAACATGAAAGTAGTGTCGATGGCGGCGACGAAGAGAGCCGAGCCACGCGAGCATATCTGCAGGGTGTCATGCAACGCCGTAAACCAACCTGGCAAGGGAAGGACTGTCTTCTCACTGGCCAGTAATAGTCCCGTGTAGTCCCTTCCTCCGCCGTGCCAAGTGATTCCAAGCAAGAGTGGCAGTAGAGCCGCTTCTCAGAGTGTTTGGAAGCGGCGGGGAGTCCCTGTCACTGCCGATATCAACGACTTGAAATGAGGCGCAGTGCATGGCTTTCTGCTTAGAGCATGGCAATTGTGTCTCGCTCCGGGCAGAAACCCACTTTCCAGGAGGTTTAGGAGAACGTTGCGCGCTGCGTGTGGCAGACAGATCCTTCAAAGATTGCGTAGATGCCAAGTGAACCCATGCAGGTCGTTTCAATGCGCCCCAATCTCCAAGCGCTCGGTTTAGCCGCAGAGAGCGCGGGTGACAATCGGAGATTGCAGATGCACCACGACTGTGGACGGCCGTCGCATCCAAAGTCCACCTGGACCACCCACATGATGGCCGGCAAAAGAAGTCATGGGGCTATCGGCGTCGCCAAGCTTAGAGCATGCGACTATT
Organism: Pseudocercospora macadamiae; assembly: GCA_012978405.1. Lineage (NCBI taxonomy): Eukaryota > Fungi > Ascomycota > Dothideomycetes > Mycosphaerellales > Mycosphaerellaceae > Pseudocercospora > Pseudocercospora macadamiae. The sequence goes on from WRNY01000049.1 coordinate 129,295, forward strand.
CCGTGCCTTGATCAGGTTTCGTTTCTCCCAGATGCGATGTGCGATTTCGAGAAAGCTTCGCATGACGCAGTCTCAACCTGCAACCGGACTGCTGCAATCTGACACTGGACGCTGCCCTGGACAGCCGTCGCCGTTCTGAGAAAAAGCACTGCTGCATCGGTTGCACATTGGAGTTGCCAAGTCCATCACTACGTAGTTCCAAGCCGTGGTTCCGAAGCGACGACGCCACTATGCAAACGCGGCCCTCCAAGCTGGCCGGCCATGTGGGCGTCTTCTGAGCGGCGAGAGGAACAGCCGCGCTGGCGAAAGAGCGACACATCGGCCGAGCAGGTTGCCGGATCTGCCTCGTCTTGCGCTGCCCAAGGATGATGATGAGAGATAATTCGATACGCTGGATGCGAGCAAACGAGTACGGTAAACGATGCGAAGCCTGTAGAACTATCGGAGTCGGTGGTAGGCGTCAGTAAGCTCCGATGGTGTCTCTGTGCCACGTCGAGGTCTTGTTCCAGTCCATTTGTCTCAAGGCCTTTACGTCCTTTTTCATTCTTCGCGAAACATATCGATATGGAAAATGATATATCTGACAACGATGAGGAGAAGTTGAAATAAGGCTCCCAGGGCGGACAGATGGCTTTAATCTCAGCAGTGACATGCTCAGCCTTCCAACTGCTGCCTGCGCCCGGTCGCTAGCGGCTTTTCAGGGCTGATGCGAGATGCGAGGTTCGCCATTTTTAAAGAGAGTGCTCCCATCTGGCGAAGCTCGCCTGTGAAGATGATAAGTAGTCAGAAGTCGACAACCCGGAGCAAGTGAAGTTGAAATAAGATGTAAATGCGTGTTCCGCGGCACGCGTGGTTCAAGGCTGGCGGGCCTGATTTTGGGACGGATGTGCTGCAGTGCAGTGCTGTGTTCTCGTGTCCAGCCCGTGGCCATTGGCTGCCTTTACGAACGCCTAACCTTGAAACCACCGCAGCTGCTACCTCTGGTCATCATGATATTTGTTTGTTCACTGACAGCAAAACATTGCGGAGATTGAGGTGTATACTGTTAGGCACTTTGCGAGGACTCAACTAATTGTTCATGATCATCATATAGAGACTTCTACAAGAACAGCCACTGTCCAATGCGTTGAATTCTTGCTCTCCAATCCTCTCCCTTCTGCCAGGGCACGAATTTCGCGTCATCCAAGACCTTCGAACGTTCCTCCGGTGTCAGTCCCGTATCGAAGCGGTCCGTTACCAAATCCATCTCTTCGGCTCTGACGAACTTGGTCCGGTGCCAGACCTTCCATCCCACAAACATGACCAGCATTACTGGAAGTTCGATATAATATGACACGAAATCGACAGCCTTGAAATGCGGCGAAAAGCAGCTCCATCCCTGCACCAGAACCAGGAAGCTATTCAAGAACACCGCTACCAGAGGGCCATAAGGGTAGGTCCAATTTTTGAAAGGCAGCAAATGCTCCAAGCCTTGCTTGCGGAGTCCTGATCGAAAGCGCAGAGATGCGAAATTGATAGCGATCCAGCTGAGCTGATTGGAAACACCGACAATATTCTGTAGCCAAGTCCAAAGCTGGCCAGCGCCGATGTACGACGCACCGAAGCAGAGACCACTGATCACAGATGTTGCCAAAACGGCAATCCATGGGACTTGGTTCCGATTCAACTTGCCGAGGAACGCGGGAGCATGGCGGTTGACAGCAAGTGTGTACATCAATCGCGATCCGGCATATAGAGCGTGATTCCCGGCAGATACCACGCTAGTCATCACAACAGCATTGATGAACGAACCGGCGATCTTGCTGCCCGCCATCTGAAATACAACGGTGAAAGGCGAGACATGGCTGTTTTTCTGCGCCAGATCCGGGTAGTCGTAAGGCACATTGAGGCCAATGATCAAGATTGCCTAAAAGCGAGAAATAAAGGTCAGCAGATGTCTCCAACGACAAAGGTCGTAGAGGTATCGTGGTCTTACCAAGATGTAGAAGATCAGGATCCTCCAGAAGACATTGCGGACTACTCGAGGCAGGTTTTTCGCTGGATTCTTCGTCTCTCCGGCAGTGATCGCGATAGATTCTGTGCCGCCGTATGCAAACGCGGCAGTCACGAAGACTGAAGCGAAGCCACCAATTCCATTGACAAAGGGAGCGTCGCCCTGATACCAGTACCGCGTTCCAATGTACTCGTGCTGAGTATTCCCTCCACAGTTGACTGCAATGCCCAGGATGATGAATATGATGATTGTGACGACCTTGAGGAAGGACAGCAGGTACTCAATCTCTCCGTACAGGCGGACAGTAAGAATGTTCAGGCCAACAACAACGACCAGCAGTATGAGACTGATTGCCCAGCCAGGAAAATTGTCAGTCCAGTATTGAAGCAGCAATTGTGCCGCGATGACATCTGATGCTGTAGAGACAGCATCATTGAACCAATAGTTCCAGGTCAGAGCGAATCCAAAGGCATCTGAGGGGAGAAAAAGTGTTAGCAAAAGTCCCGGGCATATCAAGTCCTAGTCTGATCAACGCTTCTCAGAAAGACACCCCGACACTTGAAAAGATCGCCAAATCGCCATTGCTTCCACCGAATAAGCGCATAACGCTTGGCTGAAGGGGTATTTGTTGGCAACACAACTCACCGTCCACGAAACGTCCAGCGAAAGTGCAGAAGGAGCCAGCCACAGGCACAAACGCAGCCATTTCACCGAGTGCCAGCATCGTCATATATACGATGGCGCCGACGATGGCATATGCTATCAGCATAGATGCTGGCCCTCCCTTTGCAAGAGAGGTTCCTGTGCCAAGAAATAATCCTGTGCCACTACTTCTCATCAGCATGATATCTTATGCGCTCGGAACGAAGCTCTACATTGTGCCTCCTCTACTCGCTGTCAGCATGGATTGCATGTACGCAAAGGGACAAAGCTGTACATTGCTATCATCTGTACTTGTCGCGCAGAGAGCTTACGAGCAAGCGCGGGCGTTGCTTGGGCATCCGGAGGTAAATCATCGCGAAATGTAGTCTCTGCAAAAGCTTTGCCCTCATATGGAGGCCATGGGCGATCGTCTCGGTTGCTTGCTTGCTCGATATCTGGGTGGCCCATGAGATCTATGTCCTGGTGGATAGATCACTTCTGAAGTCTGCCTTATCCCTTCAAATTGCGTCCTTCCGCTGCTAGGCGTAGCTGAGGCGGTCCAGACGTCTGCTTAGAGGTGAATAGAGGAAGTGAGAAAAGTCGAACAGTAGATCTTCAGGCAAACCAAAAGACTTGATTACCACGCCTAAAATGGTACCAGTGAGGAAGTTTTGGACAGTCATCTTTTGCTCGAATAGTCTTAGCTGCGCTACATGGCGCATGACGTGCTCAGAATCCTGTTGTAACGTCGTGTGGTGGTGATGATGGCGAGTCTCCCGATTGTTGTGAGACAGCAATTCTTGCTCTTCACTCTACGTAGGAGATGCTGACATAGAATGTAGCATGATAGCACAATTGATGAGTTGAAAGGAAAGAGCGGCTACGTGCTTGTCAAATAGAAACTCGATGGGTCTTGCACGATCAAGCTTCTGGATGGCGGACCTTCCCGCAGCCAATCTCGAGCTAAAATTGGCTCCTCCTCGAGCCGCACCTAATGAGGATCTTCGACACCGCTGTTTCTCCGACGACACTCCACCTCACCAAGTCCGCTTGCTTGTGGTCTGGACCATTGACAGTGCGACGGTGCTAGCGACAATTATTACGGGCTTTCACCGGACGCTTCGCATCAGAATCCGAAGCTGGAGGTCAAGACAACAGCACGAAGACAACAGCATCTTCAGACTGCCAACAGCACGGAAGAGCGGCAGATTTCGTACAGCCGTTTGAGCATGCCCGTGCTTCTCTACTTCTCCTGCTAATTTGACATAGGAGGCTGAGGAAACCGTTCCCTTTTCCTGCCAATATTGGCTAGTTCAACCATGGTTAAAACGCCACGTCTGCTGCGGTTCGCCAATCCTGGTCTCTGGATGTCCCTACCGCGGCTACACCTGGTCCTTTTCCACGTGAGTTCCAGACGCTACTCCATCTCAACGGGACGATGGAGATTATGAGCTTCAGCAACGATGGTAACTCTAAGGAGCGGAGGTTGACCGTCACGCGGAGACGCGCAATAGGTCTGGGTAGCGCTAGGTGAGTAAAGGGATATGGCCTGCTTATTATCCTTTCCTTCGAACTTCTCTCTCTTTTGCAAGCATCTTCACCACCAAGTGACTCTTCTTCGCAACTCTTGTTTGCATTCACTCTTTCGGCCTACGTGCCATCACACTCTTTACAGGTCAAACTAGACCGTCCACTCTCTTGCAATATTTGTATTCTTTAATCAATAATCATGCCTTCCTTCCGTAACATCGCAGCGCTTGCTGCAGCAATTGGAGCGACTTACGCGGCTGAGCCAGCGGCATACGGTGCCCCAGCAGGCTACGAAGCACCTGCATACTCTGCCCCGTCGACCTACAAGCCATACACTCCCTCGACGACCAGCACTGAGTCTGCCAAGCCTACCATTCCTGCATACGCTCCGCAATACGGCTCGAAGTCAGAGACCTCTGAGAAGCCGGTCTACACTGGCAAGCCAGAGACTCCAGAGGCTCCAAAGTACAGCGCCAAGGAGACGACATGCACCGAGGAGGAGGAGAAGCCTATCCCAAGCGGCTCTTACAGCCACATTACCAGCACCACCATCTCTTTCGGTGCCCTTCTCGCCAACGAGACAACCACGTGGACCAGCATCCCAAGCAGCTTCGGCTTCGGCCCACACTACACTGGCAAGCCTAGCGAGGAGTACCCAGTCCCAACCGCTAGCATGACCACCTACGGCAATGGTCACTCCGCCAGTGTCTCCACCGGACGTCCACCATTCTACTCGAAGCCAAGCGAGACTCCAGCCAGCTACTCGAAGCCTGCTGAGACTTGGCCTGCAAAGGAGACCTACGAGTCTTCGTCTTCGGCTAGCTGGACTAAGCCAGCAGAGACCTACCCAGCAAAGGAGACTTACACTGCTCCAGCTTACACCCCGGTTGAGAGCAAGCCAGCCACCTCTGAGACACCAAAGTCACCTGTTTCTGAGACGCCAAAGGCGCCAGAGGTATATGCCTTCGACCTGCGCCATATACTTCGTGCTAATCCTGATTAGTACTCCGCACCAGCTACCTCGGAGACACCAAAGTCGCCAGTCTCTGAGACACCAAAGGCACCAGAGGTGAGATGGTTCGCAGTCAAACTGTGAAAATTTATGTGCTGACCATAGTAGTACTCCGCACCAGCTACCTCCGAGACTCCAAAGTCGCCAGTTTCTGAGACTCCCAAGGCACCGGAGGTATGCACAGTGTCTGAAGTTCGCTTATCGAGGCCCTAGCTGACCCGCTTTTAGTACCCAAGCTGGTCCGCCTCGGAGTCATCGTCTGCTCCAGCATGGACTGCTCCAGCTGGTGGAGCACCGAGCTACAGCGCTGAGCAGCCATCGTGGTCGTCCCCAGCCAGCCCTGTGCAGCCATCCTCGTCCAAGGGCGTGAAGACGATCTACAGCACCGTCTACAGAACTCTCGAATGTGCTCAATGCCAGAGCGCCACCTCGGCCCCATCTGCGCCAGCATACACCGCCCCGGTTGAGTCCTCCCCAGCCGCATCATCTCCAGTCAGCCCAGAGCAGGGTGCTCCATCTTACGGTGCCTCTGCTTCATCTGGCTCCTGGTCGGCTCCTGCTTCCACTGGCGCAGCCTCTGCCAGCACATACTGGGTCCAGCCAGTCCCAGCTACCTCTGCTTCAGGCTACGGAAGCGCATCTGCACCTGTAGGCACAGCCTCTGCCAGCACCTACTGGGTCAAGCCAGTGCCATCAGGCACAATGCCATACGGATACGGCAACGCTACTGTCCCAGCACCGTCTGGAACTGGATCTGGTAGCTGGAGCACCCCATCTGGCCCAATGGCCTACACCGGTGCCGCAAGCATGAAGTCATTCTCCGCCTTGGCAATTGCCATTGCCGGTATGGCCATGTTCATTATTGTTTAGATCTCATCAGGATGAGATAGCATAGCGAGTGTCTTTTGTTTTTGCATGAGGCCTGGCTGTCGTCCTTTTCCTACATAGATCTCTATAATGTACATAAAAGCTAATCTGCGAGCATCTCATTTACCGTGCTCTCTCATCTATTCAATGTCGCCAATACTCTTTCCGCGGGAGGCGTGGGAATCTGCGAGCCTGAGGCTTCGATTAGTGATGTCATCGCCGCTGACCTGATCTGGCCTGAATGCCAGGTGCCAACGATACATGAACGTTTTGTGCATCTACAACAACATTATCACTACTAATAACATGAGCGTTCCTGTACATAATGCCGCAGCCTACGGCCTATCATGACGACTTTGAGCTAGAGCCCTTCGAAGACGACTTTATCGACGATCCCGACGCACCTCTACCTGACTACAGTCTTCCGGAACGGAACAACCACAGGTCTACTTTCACACAGCCAAGGTGGCTACAAAACGCTTCACCTTGGACAAATTCATGGCTGCAAAGAGCCAACACCACCATGGATAATCTGCGACCCAAATGGTTGGATCATACCCAGCCTTGGACAAGGACATGGACAACGAGAGCAATAGATTTGCTTCGGCCACGATTGACAGTCGGCTACATATTATTTTGTCTCGCGTCACTATACATACTATACTGTTACACTGTCTGGTCGCCCCTGTTCGCATCAAGGCTGCCAAAGTACACTGGACCTTACAGCGTTGGCGCGATTGATGTGGAAGTTCCAGTCCAAGAACCCCGGAAAATCGTAGACGCAGTGTTCAAAAGGGACAGCAAGGCTGCATTTCAACTGGATACTGTACTCTTCACACTTTACTATCCAGCTGCAAGCGGAGCGCAGAGTTCCAAGGCCAATCATAAGTGGTTTCCGAAACCTATAAGCCTCATAGCTGAAGGCTACGCCACCGCGGCTCACTTCAACAACTTCTTTTCACGACCTCTATTTACCGCCATCCTATGGGGCCTGGCTGGATCAATCGATATTCCCGCCAAAGTGGATGTACCATTGCTAGAGCTGAAGGAGGAGATTTCCAAGCAGTTTCCGGTTGTGGTACTTTCTCATGGAGACGTAAGCTCGCGGACGGACTATACTGCATACTGCGGCGAGCTCGCGAGTCGTGGAGTGGTGGTCGCTGCCATTGAGCATCGAGATGGCAGTTGCCCCGGCTCAGTCGTGCATCTTCCTAATGGGAAGAAGAAGAATGTCCTCCTGTTCGGGGCCGACAAGCTGCGGGCAGAGAAACCAGAAGACGAAGTCACGAACGACGACTGGAGATTTCAGAAATTGGCCTTTCGAGACGCCGAAATTGAGGAGACAGTCTCAGTCCTCCAAGACCTCAACTCTGGGAAGGGTCACCAAATCTATACCAGCAATTACAGAAAGGAAGGCAAGGATCTTGTCGGATGGTCGAACCATCTGAACTCTTCCCAGCTCATCATAGCAGGCCATTCTTTTGGAGCAACAGGAGCTCTCCAAGCTCTGAAAAGCGCGAACAAAACCTCGTCCAACGAATCCAAGCGATGGGACAATCCAGCAGTTGGAGGAATCATTCTCGATCCAGGTAAATCATCTGGCCGACTAAATACTGACATTGACGTCCCTGTGCTCATCGTACACTCCGACTCATGGTCAAAAGCACATACCATCTTCTATGGCCGCCCGCACTTTGACACGGTCCGAGATATAGCACTTGATGTGCTGAAGAGAGATGTGGCTTGGTTCATGACGAGTATGCAGACCGCGCACCCGTCTGTGACTGATGCTCCACTTATAGAACCGCTGCTTCTTTCTTGGACGACCGGAGCGACGATCAATGTCAAGGAAGGGCTGCGGGAATATGTGAGAGTGAGCATGGAGTTCCTCAAATATCTCAAGGATGGCAGCAGGCAAGGTGTGCTTGACGTCGGTGTTACGCACAAAGAGTATGGCAAAGATTCGAGGTCGGACGAGCAGAAGGAGAAAATGGAGAAGGGCATTACGAAGTACTGGGAAGTTCATGTTGCTCCACCTGCCACATTCGCGAAGGATGATGACCAGTAGAAGTTGAGTATCACAATAGAACCACCATAGATTCGATTGAAGGTGATAATCGTCATGACGGAGCAGTCAATGCCTTGCGACATGAACGTCCATGCGGTGGGCACTCTCGAGAACTTGTATCGGACGATGTTGTGGCCCGTCAGTACTGTTCGGCGATGCGTCTCTAGGACATGGAATGTGGCTTGGACCCAGGCATGCGATGTCACCGCCAGAGTCTAAGGATCTTTTGTCGAAGCTATTTAATATGGAGTCGATGACATGATGAGCGGTAGAAGCATCCAAAAGCAACATTAATCACCATGGATTCCTGTAGTTAGCACTAGAGTCACCATGAAAAGTTTCGACCTCATTCAAGGTAGCGTGGCATCCTCGTCGTCGATACCCAAGAAGGAAATTTACCCTAAGCAAATTTACCCTAACGTCTGAAATCCCCGGGAACGGACCGCTCGATCCCGTCTTCATTTCATACCAGGTGCATTCCTTCCTCGACATTAATTACCTGCATGTCCTCGAACATGTGAAACGAAGCCTTGTGATGAAGCCGATAGCATTCAAGTCAGATATGAATTCGTATTTCGACACATACTTGCATCAAAGAAGGATCTTTAAAGGACACAAATCTGTCCATATCATTAACCTCGGCTTAGATCGGCATATAGACTTCTAACCACGTCCGACACCATTTCATCGCCACACATGTTACTTCAATTATTCCGGCCAACAGCACGATCGACATCTGCACGACTGGTGTCACTACATCGGGTCCCACGACTGCGATATCAATCCACAATGCCCTCGCCACCAAAACTAGACCACATCGCAGTCTCAATAGACACACAATCCACATCAATCGCCATCATCAAATTCAACAGACCAAAATCCGCCAATGCAATCAACACACATTCAGTCCAAGACTTCCTCAAAGCTCTGAAATGGACAGAATCCGAGCCCTCAATCCGCATCATCCTAACAACCGGTGAAGGTAAATTCTACACCGCAGGTCTCGACCTTCTAGATCCTTCTGTCAAACAAGAAGGCGCTACAATCTCGGACGAGTTCATCGATACCATTGGAAAAATACACGAGCATCTCATCAAGACTAACAAGCTGGTCGTGAGCGCTATTAACGGACCTGCACCAGGTTGGGGAACAACGAGTATCGCATTATCTGATCTCGTCTACGCTGCCCCCAATGCGATATTCTTCACGCCATTCGTGCAATGGGGACTATGTGCAGAAGGCTGTTCGAGTCTTACCATGACTAGAATCATGGGTCGACAGAAAGCTTCGGCTCTGATCCTCGCGGGTGCAAGATTTAGTGCTCAGGAAGCTGAATCTGCTGGTCTAGTGACAAAGATTCTAGGACAGGAGAGTTTCGGGGAGGATGTTCTGAAACTTGTGAGAGGAATTGCGAAAATGCCGCCGGAAAGTTTGAAGGTCAACAAGGATTTGCTGATGAGGACGCAGAGGGAAGGGTTGTTGGAGGCGAATGAGGTTGAGTTGAGGACGTTGAAGGATCAGGTGAGGAAGAAGGAGAGTTTGGATGCGATTGCTGGGTTTGCGGCGGAGACGGAGAGGAAGAAGAGGGAGAAGGAGAAAGGCAAGTCGAAGTTGTGATCTAGTGTTTGATCTGACTTCACAAATCGCAGTTGATAATCGCACCTAGGCTGCTCAGCACTCTATTCAGTCCCAAATACCTCCGTTTGCGAAGCCAGAAACTAGTCCATAACCATCTTCCAATTTTCGCAGTATAGCCCATCTGCACCTTTAAAAGTGAAACAATGCGAAACTGGATGCTCCTCGATGTCCTCGATGTCCTCGATGTCATACCGAGGCTGGGTGACAATCCTCGTTGCCCTGAGTTTGATGTGGAAGGCTCTGTCGTAAGGATCATCCAGAGCGGCCACTGGTTGGAGTTGACGGTGAACTTCTCAACATTACACATCTCTCGATCTCACCCACTGAGTAGGGAACCGCAGCAGCCCCTACGTTCGACGTGAACGGCGTAGTACTTGCAAGTGCCTCGAGTGACAAGAATGAAGAAAGGGCAATGGTCATTGTTACCCAGCCTCGTACCCTTCTGTTCACTTCTGTTCACTCCTCAAACCAAATTCCCAAAGGGTCAGATTCGCTTTCGACCAGTCCATACCCTGAAGTGTGTTCATAATGTCACTCAAAAGCATGCCGAAAGATTCCTGGCTCTGGTATATTCCTCGTTCCCGAAACTGGAGTTTGATCTGAGTGGTGACAACCGGGAGAGGCGGCTGTGTCACAAACATCCGCCTGCAAGAAGCTTCAGCACCTGCATAGAGGAGCGAAACTTTGAACCGTGCTGGTGAGTGTCTGAGGTCCATTGCTGGTCCCGGATGGAGCGGCGACAGAGGCACTCCGAGACGTGTGCCTACAAATCTCTCAACAAGTAATGGGTTGAAGGACACGCCACCACTCGCGGTCTCTGGAAGCGGCACCTCGTAGCCATAGTGATTCCAGTACTTCTTCAGCGCCGATACCGAAGCCGAGAAACGCGGTACTGGATAGCTTGCGTCGTCGGAGGTGTCATTGGCAATACCAGGTAAGAGGAAAAGGGCCTTCTTGATTTTGGTCGAGTTTTCTTGCGCGTCTCGGAAAGCTCTGCATACTCGCTTGGATATGAGGAGTTCTTTCGTTGGAAGTCGAAGCAGTATCATCTCAGTCAACTCCGCGACCGCGAAGACTCTGGCTGCAGCCATTGTATTGGTGTTGTGGTCGGCGCGTAGTCGAATGGCAGGAACCCGATTGCGCCAGCGTTCAATCTGTCGTGCAAGTCTGTGGCGTTGTCCGGCTGAGATGAGCGTGTCTGATTTGATGTGTTGTAGAAAGTTCGAGGTAAGAAAGTCAGGCTGAAAGTGACCTTGTGACTGACGCTAAGCTGCCAAGCATTCACATGCAAGCCGTTGCGCAATGGCAAAGTAAGGCGAGAAGTGAGCCTGTGTTGTGGAGAGAGCTAGATATCATGAGACTCATGCAAATTATCCTGTTTGATTGATCGAGACTTCTATGAATAGCGTAAACAGCTTCTCTTCTGATCAGACTATGGTTGCAGCACAGATCGTCCATTGAAACAAGCATTTCCTGAGCATAGGAGAAGGCGCTGTAATGAATTACAGAATCGTCTAGGTGCTCCATGTCGTCCAATGTCAGTGATGAAATGGATCATCTCGACCCTTTGACATTCAATGAATTGCTAAGTGAGGGCTAAGGTGCACAGCCGCAATCAATGACTTTCGTTGAGATGGTCACAAGATTGAGGTGATGATACGATCGTCCAGATGTAAACTTCTCATGTGACCGGTGTGCTACGTACTGGATTGCTCTACTCTCCCTCCTGCTCTGATCGTCCCTGCTGCCCAGCATTCGCTGAGGGATGCAACACCAAGATACGTAGCAGACGGGAAATACAATTCTCGCCTCTCGCCTCTCGTCTCTCGCCTCTCGTCTCTCACCTCTCAACATTCAGCAGATTGCTGAACTGAGTTCTCACCTGCAGACACATAGCCGCAATGACTTCTCGATCACTTTTCGAGCTCAGTCTTGAACTTCCAAACTTCCTTCTTGAAAGAAGGCTCATTCCCCTCACAAAAGTCAGCCCACTTCTTCGTGGTCTTCTCGATACCACTAATCAGTTCGCCAAGCTTCTTGCCAGATCCTCCGTAGAACTCAATGCCATATCGAATACCATTGAATTGCATTCGCCGTGCTGTCACACCCTCAATTCTCGACCTTCTCAACGTACTGAGATCCGCGTCAACCTCGCCGTAGCGGGCAGTCTGGATTTCCAATGGCGGCTGAGAGATGTACATCCGTCGCCGAGAGTCTGAGACATCGATGCGGAGGAGACTGAGGTCGAGATGTGAGAGACGATCACCGAAGATCCACGATCCGGTCTGAAATGGTGGTGCGTCGATCCAGCCGCCGAGAGCGTATGGCCAGACATTTTCGACGAGGAGCGGGTTGAAGGTAATGCCGGTAGTGAGAGCGTCGGGTGGGAGGTCTTTGACTCTATGCCAGTAGGTCTGGACCTGGGTCGCGGTAATGTGGTACTTGGCTGGTGCGGCGGTGTTGGAAGCGTTGCCAGGTGCGAGGAAGAGGAAGCGTTGGATCGCAACTGAGCCATCGATGACTTGTTTGAACTGCGACGAGACTCGCTGAGCGGACAATATGCTCTTGATTGGAAGCTCGAGCAAGATGCTTTCCAGAAGTTCGGTCGTGTTCAGGACGCGGCGCGTCGCAGTCATCGCTGCCATGGTCGTGGCGATTGTGCGTTGTCAAATCTGGAAGAACTGGATTGCTTAAGTAAAGGCAGACAATTAGGCGGATTGGTCCAAGCTTCCCGAACATGCTCGTCGAGCAGCGCGCGGCATCATCCAGATGGAAGATTTCGTCGATTCAATCTTGATGAGCGAGTAAGCCGCTCTAAGTAGGAGTGAGCCTTCACAAGATCACCTCTCTCGGTCCGCTTCACTGGTCGCAGATTTTCCGTAGCCTCTATCTACGACCTAGATGACTTGGTACTCGTAAGTGTCTCGAGCGCCAACAATGTGAGAGTACAACGATCTCTGTGCTCGAGATGCGATAGGTCCAAGCTTCCCGAAAATGCTCGTTGAGCCGCGTACGACATCGAATATGGAAGGCTTCATCGTTTCAATCTTGGTGAGCGAGTAAATCGCTCTGAGCTAGAAGTAAGACTTCACACCATCACCTCTCTCGGTCTGCTTCACCGCTTGCAGATCTTAGGCAGCCTCAATACACGACCGAGATGACTTGGTACTCGTAAGTGCCTCGAGCGTTAAAAGTGTGAGAGTATAAAAGTCACTTTCTTTGAGACTCGCCCTGCGATCAGCCATAGAGTAAGTGAAACTGCACAAGAGACAGATGCCAAGAACTTCATCCACGCCGATGCAATATCACCTCTCTCGGTTTGCTTCATCTGTTGCAGCTTTTAGGCACCCTCCACATTTTGACCTGGATGACTTGGTACTCGTAAGTGGCTCGAGCGTCAATAATGTGAGAATACAACGATCGTTGTCCTCGAGGCTCTGCCTGCGATCAGTGAAACTGTACGTAGACAGATGCTGAGAACTCTTTGTCTCAGCCGATGGTCTACCAGAGAAGCTACTGGTGAAAGTCAGCGGAAGCGAGCAGTATTGGGCGTTGAGATCCCCAAAGATACGCGTTCGTGCCTTGAAAGATGGTCGTTCGGGTATGCACAGTGGCTCGGTGCTCGTAATTTCGCTAACTTGGCTCTGCCGTATATGCTCAGCTCTTGAAGTCCGTATCGTCCAGAGTCAGACGAACGCCATCATGAGTCCTCTCCACAGAATTTAGTCTCCGCAAGGATATGTGATGAGATGGATGGACGATAGATGACGCGAGTTTGTCGAAGAGCCTGTCGCCTATATCCGGACTAGGAGGAAGGCACGAACGACCAGATCTCACCTGCGACTTGCAAGATGCATCCTGAAATGCCGAGTAAATGACCGCGAACCCTTTGCAACACTCTCACTGCTCCCCTTCCATTCTCCGCTCTCTCAGCTGAGCGCCTTGAACCCAACGCATGGCTCTCATCCATAACGCTCAACTCCCTCATACCATCCACCCACCTTACTCCTCCTCCCCTTCCCCACCCACCTCCTCAACCCCAACAACCCACCTCACCCCCCTAACGATCCTCAACCCCTCCCCCTTCTCAACCACCTCCCTAACCCCATCAACCAACTCCCCCACCGTCCTTCCCTTCCCAAAACTCCTCATCCTCTTAGGCCTAGGCTCACCATCCCAAGCCCACAAAATCCCAAACTCCACATCCAAAACCTCAACCTCTCTAGGCGGCTGCGTAATAAACATATCCCGACACGAAGCCTCATCCTTCGCCAGAAGAAGTTCAGGCCGAAGGAATAGGATGATCATTTTCTTCTTACCTCGAGTTGTTGGGGCGGCAGCAGCGAGTTCAGAAAGAGAAGGTAATTGATCGGAATCCAAATCTTGGAGGATGAGGGGGTTGATTGCTATTTCGTGGTGTTGGAAGAGAGTGGTGGAGTTGTGAGTGTTGGATTTAGGTTTGCCGTGGCGGTCGTAGGGGATGATGTGCCATTCGTTGAAAGTAGAGGTGTCGGATGCAGAACCAGGGGATAGGAAGAGGCGTTTTTTGATGGTGATGGAGCCTTGGACGACGGAGCGAAATTGGTGGCAGACGGTTTGGCTCAGGAGGAGGTCTTGAGGAGGGAGGGTGAGGAGGATGGATTCGAGGAGCTCGGTTGTGGAGAAGACTTTGGAGGCGGCGGTTGGTTCTGGTGGTGATGTTAGCGGATGTGTGAGCGCAGGTATATACCATGGATAAGACTTGCTTTCTTCGACGGCGATGGTATCCATGGTAGCCATGGTAGACTGGCGATCGGCTTGTGCTTGTGGATGTGTTGAAGACATGTCTAGACATGAATAGAAGTTGTCGATGAGGTGCGAACAAGCAAGGCGGCATTCATCACTTTACAGCTGATGCCTAGCTCATTCATCACATGCAAGTTGAAGTGAAGTCTAGTTTCGTCAGAGATGGATATGTTACATGCCTCGCTTCAGCTTCTCAAAAATATCCAAAACTGCCGCACCGCCACTCTCCTCTTCATCGCCCTCCTTCTTCCTTCCTCGACTTGTGTTTCTCCCCAGATTGTTCAACCTCTCTTCCCTCCTCCGCCTGGCCTCAGCATCCTCGCGGACTTCTTCTGCCTCGACTTGCGCCCTTTCGTAAGCCAATTGGGCAGCTTCATCTTCGGGCCTAACAAAAGACTCTTCCAAACGACCAAGGTCTTCGTCTGAAATTTCGCCTGCCTCATCATCAGAACCAGGAGGTGAGTCAACAACTCCCAGTTCCGGTGATTTGAGCAGTCTGCCAGGTGGTGACGAGACCTCGCTCGCTTCAGAACGAGCAGATGTGACGCGAGAGAGTGAGCTGCCGCGAGCAGAAGCATGGGCTCCTGTGTTGCGATATCCGATAGCCTCTGCAACACGTCGCGCTTCTTCATCCGGATTGCTGCCAAATTCGCCGAGAGCTCCTAGGTCAGCGCCAGCAAGAGAGAGTCGATTGTTGAAATCCAGTAGATGGCTGCCGCGTCCTCTGGGTGCATCATCGGACTTGTCCAGGATATCACGATACCCGCCTCTCGAAGGATCCGCAAGTCGTTTTCGTTTCTTCGCCTCCCGCTTACTTGACGGTCTGACTACAATGACCGGGACTGGCGAGTATTGTAGACAATACTTGCTGACACTTCCCGAGGACAAAAGTCCTTGATATCCCGTCAAGCTTCGTCCTCGTGTGCCTACTACGAGCATTGCGGGCTCGTAGATTCTGATCATTTGCTGAATGGTGTCGTGCACTTTTCCTATGCTGAATTCCAACACTAGCGATATAGCCCGATCATCTGTATTCTTCTTTTCGATCTCCTCCAGGAATCTCTGGGCTTCACGTCGATATCCCTTCTCGCCTTGCCCGCGACTCCATTTCTCGGCCTCTTTCGAGTCTTTCTCCACCACTCGTAGACATACCACTTCGTCGCCGTCGTCCACTAGCTCGTCGATCAACCATTCTAGCGCGGTATCAGAGTACTCGTTGGTGTCTGTCCCGCAGAGGAATGTCCTGGATCTCTTTGTGTACTCATAGTCCTTATGTTTTCGATTGAGCGTCAGGCTGAAGTCGCTCGCCGCGGGATTAGAGAAGGTATCGAAGCTGACTTTCTGTTGGAATTGAGCGGGAGGAGGAGGACTACTAAGCCTCCTGCCTGCCGGTCCTTTCCCACTGCCGGTATTACCATACGCTACACTGCGACGAGTCGATGGGGGCTTGGCTGAGGAAGACCGCGAAGCAGAGCCAGAGTCCTTTGCGATGCTGGGCACGAATTGGACGCTGGGTCTTCTCGCGGCTGCGCTCTGCCCATCGATCGTTATCGTTGGCCGTCGCCAGGCTGGAGTGTATGTGGACGTGGTGCTGTGGGTGTCATTCGTCGCGGTGTTTCCAAGCGTCGTGCTGCTAGCGTTGGGAGAGGCAGAAGAGTTGTTAAGCTGTGTGGGCGGTATCTTGTGCTCGGGCAAAGTCGTGGTGCTGTTTGTCGCTGGCAATGATCGTGGACTAGGCGCGGGCGAGTTGCTCTGGAGCGGTGTGCCAGACCGTGGCGATGGCGCCGCCGACATGGCGTTGAGAGGGCGAAAACGTAGCGACTGTGTTGTTTGCCCCGTATCTCAACAAGAAAGCTGCTATCTGGGCATGCGACAGCTTGGCGGGTATCGTGTTTGCAGTTGTTGGGCAACTTTTCGGCTGCTCGACAGCGATGGCCCTTGCAATGCTCGTAAAGAATGTGGCTTGTTATCGGTGGGAGTAATGTCACAGTGGTGAAGGTGGACGTCGTTGAAGCTGGCCGAGGTTTATCTCATGCAATCAATCCGCATTGGATACATTGCCGAGCAATCAGCCAGCAGATGCAGAAGCAGCTCGTGACGCTTCTAGGTTGCCTGGTGTGGGATGCATTGGAGAAGATGCGGGCAAGGTGGAGAGGAAGCGTGCTGCGGTCTCGGCAACTGGTGACGATGAAACTGTGCTTTTGATTTTCACAAGAGATCACGAGCAAGTGAATAGCAGGAAGAATCACATGCAAATAGCATTGGCAGGAGGAGTAGTTCCCAGTCTCAAAGTCTACTCTACCTCCTCACCGGCACCCATGTCAGTGTCCCGAGATACACTTCACTCGCCACGTGGATGAGATGAGATATGCAGGTCCGAGCGCGGGAGAAGAACTTTGTAAGACGCATACTCATCAATTTCTTACTCGTGTTACCTAAGACAATAAGGTGCTGCGGCTGCTCGTGTCGTCTATTGAACTCCTTTCAAATGCTCCATCTATCCATCTTCTTCGTCCCGATCTATCTAAGCAATGCTCTTCATCTCGCCATCCTTGGCCTTGCCAGCACCAACTAGTCTCTGGACCTCCTCGGAGTAGATGGCCTTGAGCGCAGCCTTGTCGGTCTTGCCCTGGAGCTTAGCAGTGAAGTCTGCAAGCTCCTCGTTGTCCAACTTCAAGATGAGCAAGTCCACATCATTTGCGACATTGTTGATGGTAGATGCATCGGCAGTACCCTCGGCGAAGTAGTTGGCATCCTTGGGTGCTTGACGCACGACACGCTTGTTCTTCTTGGCTGCGTTCTTCGCGGCCTCCTTGCCCTTCTTCGCGTCCTCACGAGCAGCCTTGTCTTCAGCTGCCTTCGCTGCCGCCGCCTTCTCCTCCTCTTCCTTCTTCTTGGCGGCCTCCTCCTTGGCCTTGCGCTCGGCCTCCTCTTGCTGCTGCTTGCGCTGATTCTTGCCCTTGCTCTTTTCCTGTCTGAATTTGGCTGGGCGCTTGTCCATCTTCAAAGCCTGGTCGACTACCTCACGCAGACGCTGCACGTCCTCGTTCTTTCTCTTTTTACGCGCGTTGTTGTTCTTGCGCTCCATGTGACGCTTCTGGTCGCGAGATTCGTTGTCATCGGGAACTTCTTCGTCAAGATATTCGAACGATCGCCAGGAATCGAAGTTGTACCAAAAGTTGTAGAATTCTTCGACCTCTTCCTTAGTGCTGTCGTCGTTACCAATCTTTGGCACAGGCTGCTTCTTGCTGAATCGACCTTCAGCCTCAAAGACAGGCGCCCAAAGCTTGTAGAAATTGCCTGGCTTCTTCTCGACGTCCTTCTTGCTGGGTGGCTCTCGTTCCGCAGCCTCGTCAACAGAGTCGTATTGTCGACGCTTGACTGGGTCGAGAAGAATATCGGTGGCACGTTGGATGCACTTGAAGAACTGATCGTTCTCCTCCAATCCAGAAGCAGCCTTCTTATCAGGGTGATGCTTCAAGACCTTCTTCCTGTGGGCACGCTTGATCTGGTCTTCGGTAGCCTTGTGTCTGAATCGAGTCAGACCGAGCACAGCGTAGTGATCTTGTGTCTTCCAGTCCTTGGCCTCGCGCTGCAGCAGCATGGGGTCCTCGTCGCTGTCAATGTCATCGTCTTGGTCCTGCTCGACCTTCTTGACGTTCTTCTCGGCCTGGAGTTTCTCGTCCTGTATGCAGTTAGCAAAAGTCGTCAATATTTCACGCGAATAATGCATACCTCTGAGAATGTGCGCTTATGTCTCTTTCTGCGAGCGTGGGCGAGGAAGTGTGGACCAACAGGCTCGATGGCGCGCTGGGTGGGCTCGGAGAGGTGGCCGATGGGCTTGAAGTCCTTCTCGGCACTCCATCCCTCTGGAAGCGTCGGCAATGCGACGGACAGCTGAATGGCAGCCATCTTGTCTATATCGATGATGTTGGAGTGGAAGGAATTGATCGCAACGCCAGGCTGATGGTCGAAATCCAGGGCAACTTTTTTGATGGGCGCCGGCCCGACAGTTCCGCCGCTCCGAACTCAAGCTCTCTCACTTTCATATTTCAAGTGAACTTTATGACACTACAATCGCATGAATAGGACAATTGAAGTCGACGAGAGTTCTTATTCTTAATGCTGCAGACTCCGATCCGGGTCGTCCACTCTCTTACATTCGTAAATACAGCGACAGGTAGGAGTCTGCGGTCATTTCGCCCATCACTTTCTCATCTCGTGCGCAACATGGCTTCACAAGCAGCAGTACCCATCACAGCGACGCCGGCTGCAGGACAGCTCGTTGAACACGAAGGCAAAAAATACGAGACGATTCGAGAAGGCGGAGCATACATTCTGATTCCGCCGAATACACAAAAGCACGTCAACCCTCAAGCAAAAGCCAAGAACGATGACTCTGTCCAGGCGCAAAGCGTTTTCTACAATCCCATCCAGCAATTCAACCGAGATCTGAGCGTCCTCGCAATCAAGGCATTTGGTGAAGACTACTTGGAGAGGCGGAAGGCGCAGTCGGGGAAGACAAGGCAGAAGAACCAAAGCAAAAAGGCCAGGAAGGAGCAAAGAGCTGCTGCGGAAGAGGCCAACGGCAAGAAGCGTAAAGCAGATGATGTGGAGCAGACAGCCACCAAGAGCGACGACAGTGTGAAGAGGCGTAAGTCAGAAGATGGCTCGGCGGTCACTGCAGCAGACGAAGCGCACAAGACTGAGCAGTCTAGGACAGCAGATGCAAAAGACGAGGCAGACGTAGAGGAAGGTGGCGTGAAAGTGCCCCAAGTCGGGGACAAAGCTAAAATCGACGGAGCTGCTGCGACTAATGGACAAGCTTCGAAGCCTACAGGCCCAAAATTCCGCATTCTCGATGCTCTATCAGCCACAGGCCTGAGAGCTCTACGATATGCAAAGGAGATACCATTCGTCACGGCTGTGGTGGGGAACGACATGAATCCGAACGCCATCATCAGCATGAAGATGAACGTGCAGCATAACGAGCTCACAGAACAGATCACGCCCAATCTTGGAGACGCAATAGGTCATATGTACACCATGGCCTACCCTCCCACGAATTCGCATGGTCCAAAGCATGTAAGTGGGAAGTACGATGTCATCGATCTAGATCCATACGGCACGGCGGCGCCATTCATCGATGCAGCCTTGCAAGCAGTCAACGATGGCGGCCTGCTCTGCGTGACCTGTACGGACTCTGGTGTATTCGCTAGTCTTGGCTATTGCGAGAAGACGTATGCGCTGTATGGAGGCATGCCCATCAAAGGCTCGCACATGCACGAAGGTGGCTTGCGCCTCATTATCAACTCCGTGGCGACCGCCGCGGCAAGACACGGCATCGCTATCGAACCGCTGCTCTCATTGAGTATCGACTTCTACGCCCGTTGTTTTATTCGTGTACGGAAAAGCCCTGCCGACGTCAAGTTCCTCGCTGGTAAGACAATGCTCGTCTATGGGTGCGATCATGGCTGTGGTGCTTGGAGTACGAACATGCTCGGCAGAAACACCGCACAGCAGGGCAAGAACGACGTGACGTGGTACAAGCATACCATATCGCAGGGACCTGGTGTCGACCGCTTGTGTGAGCACTGTGGTAGTAAGACACACATTGCTGGGCCCATGTGGGGTGGACCAATCCATAATGCGGCATTCATTGAGAAACTCTTGGAAGATCTCGAGAGCGCAGATCCCGAGGTCTATGAAACGAAAGCACGAGTCGAGGGAATGCTTACTACAGCACTCGACGAGCTTGCCGTGAACAAGGCGTCGACAACATATATCCCAGCCGAGCAGCGCAAAGAGAGCGAACCCATGATCCCCAAAGTTCCACCTGAGGCTATCGATCAATTTCCATTCTTCTTCATTCCTTCTGCCCTAGCCAAGGTTATCCATTGCGTAGCTCCCAAAGACGCAGCGGTTCGCGGCGCACTTCGGCATTTGGGATATATAGCCACGAGAAGCCATTGTCAACCCGGGAGTATCAAGACTGATGCACCTTGGAGTGCCATCTGGGAGGTCATGCGCGAGTGGGTTCGACAAAAGCAACCCATCAAAGAAGGGTCATTAAAAGAGACACAAGCTGGCTGGAAGATCATGAATGCTGCGAAGACAGAAGAAGAAGAAGCTGCTGCTACAAATGGGGCGGAAAGCACAGACGCAACACCAGAAGTCGTCACTGAAAGCCAAGCGCAGACTACTGGCGTTAAGAAAACAAAAGTTGTTTTTGACGAAGTGCTGGGCAAGGACAGACCAGCGAAGAAAATTGTACGATATCAGCAGAATCCGAGGGAGAATTGGGGTCCGATGACCAAGCACAAGGGCAGCGGCTGAGTGTTTGCACGACCTGCGAGAATCTAGAACTTCACGCCCTTGGGCTTAAATGAAAACCCGCTTCCGAAATGAGAGCAAGATGCTGCCATCCGCTGCAGAGACAGAAGATATTCCAGTCACGACGCTTACGAGCCGTCAACATTTTCAAGTTGGAATAAGGTGGACCTTCACAACTTCACTTTGAAAATTGGAGCATCAGCACTGGTGACCCTTTTCCTCGCAGAGTGCCTTCCTCGTGAATATTGTGAAATTCGGGAGTTGATCTGAAACATGCCGTGATGACAACTTCAAAGCGGGTATCTTCGGTCAATGTGACTGGTCATCTCTACTCACTTTCTCCGCCTGGCGGTCGATCTGTCTGTACACCAAGCGCAAATGCCTCCTCATTCGCATCAGCAAGCTTACTGAACCCTGATGCACCAATTTCGTGATCCAGGTATCTCGATGTCTGGGTCATCGTACTCAACTTCGAATCAAACCAGATCAGAAGATGCGCTATGTAGCCATTAAAGCCGAGATTTTGGAGACCTTGTCTGAGACGGACCATCTGTACAATGCCTTGCATGTGAATACGATATGCGTTTCGACGCCCAAAGACTGCTTCAAACAATGCAAGCTTAACGACTGCAATGATTGTTGCATCGCTTAGTTGGTCTGATTCGCTGTTGATGGCGTCCTGGACGATATTGTACGTTGAAGATCGCAGACGTAGAATGGCAGGGCTCATGACGATCTCCCCGCGGGAATGTCGAAGATGACAGGCAGTGAAGAGAACTGTTGTTGCTAGCATGGCTTCGTTCGATAGAATAAGGGGATGAAGGTATTTCGGTCCATAGCCCTGGAAGCGTTCCCGGTATTGCGAGTGGAAGAGTCGTCCATGTTCTCGCTCCTGCCACAGGTAGCGGGCCCAGATAGTGGGCCCTTCTGTGTCGAGCTGGCGAGCATACGCGTCGAGTTTATTCGTGTGATCCGCCAATACTGGTGTCAGCAATGGAGAGGTGTGGTCAGCCTTGCGTGGACTTGTTGATCTTGACCACGGGAACCCGGTTGGTGTTGTCAAATCCTCAGCCGACAATGATTGCTTCCAGTCCAGCCTTGGAGTCGATGCCGTCGACAGACCAGGCGTGACGGGCACAGAGGCTGCTGTCTGACTGCTCGAGCTCTGATCAGCAGCAGACTTCGCCTCACTCAGCTCCAACTCCCGACGTCGTTGGTGCTGTCTTCGCGTGACATGTGATTGTATCTGTCGTCTTGTCTCTTTGGTCTGCTTGATTTGAGGATCGATAGGCATAAATGCCCACTCCGTCGCCGACTCTGTCGGAGAGGCCACATCCTTGCCAATAGCTGAATTCCTCCGACTGGTGTGTGGAGTTGAGCTTGATGATCCGCGGCGTTCCGGGAGTGCATTGTGATACTCTTCACCTTGCTGCAGCCTCGGGCTCACTTGCTCCTGCTTTCGATTGTGCTCACGTCGGCGATCATGCTGTGCTTTCGTGACCCATGATCGTACAGCTTTATTGACCTCAAAACTTGTGCTTTCTTCGGGAGTGTTGATGTTGATGAACAGGTGCGGGCTGTTCCCAGCCTCCGGCATTTCGGAAGGTCATATGTGACTAGATTGAACGATCATCTCTGTCCTTTGAAGGTGCTTTCGGTAATGGTTATAGCTCTGATAGCTCCTAGTCCGGCAATTGCATTAAGTTTAGGATGACAGGTGACGGCGGTCAGACCTGCAGATTTTGCGTATGTGGCTGGCTGGAGAGATGTACAGGGAACATAGGGCTGACGAATCAATACGACAACATCGGCAACGCCGTGCAGGTGTAAAGTCCGTATATAGGCTAGGTCAGTTCAGAAGCAACGAATTTTCTTACTCACATGAGCGTCGCGCTTTTCAGTCACAACATGACCGGCCATCCGCCTCGCCTCGACAACGACAGGCATCTCAAGTGCTCTGTGTCGAGTGGACGGGCGGCTTCAGCTAGTCCAGCAGTGCGTCCCATGTCCAGCTGGACCTCATCGAATGAACCTCGCCTTCCCATCAAAACCTCCAGTCTCGCATCACAGCCGTCAACGGAGTCGCTTCTGGCCTTCCAAAAGGAAATCTGTGCAGTAGGAAGCTGCGAGCCTGATCCTTCGAAACGTTGATTGCGATAATGCGGCCGCGATTCCGAACCTGGACACGGCAGCACCGATATTTCCAGAGACCTTCGGGCAGCGAGTAGCATGGACTAGGACGACATGTGATAGATGCACGAAGAGGCAAGGGAGTTGTCAAATGGCAAGAGGTGAAGTGAAGTGAAGTTCATCTCTGTGTGGCAAGGACCCCAGGCCCCAGCCTCGTTCCCGAGCCGATGATCCGACGATCCCGAAAACCCTCTCTTGAACTAGCAAGGTGGACGGTCTCCTGTCCTTCCAATCATGAACTCAAGCGAGCATAGCGACGAGCGTGATGGGTAGCGAAGCACATGCAGAGTGCAGCGCGAGCCTCGGAGCAGTACCATGAAGAGTTTGCCCACCAGCGGCAGCATTCGCAGTACTTGCTTTACCTCTGAGACCGCCAGCAAGAGAGTCAACATAATGAAGTGGAAGGCATGATCAAGACGAATGGCCACGACTGCGAGCTGGAAAGGCCATGATCGGAATATTGTCGAAGGAAAAAAAGACCGAAAGAATGAGCGATGCGATGAACATACAAACAGAGGAACACGCCGGAGACACTCTCGTGTATGCTGCGCAATATAGCCGTTGTTCAGTAAATGGACGAACGCAAAAATTGGGTGAGCAGGAGGTATTTAGGACTCAAGTGTCTGGAAAGACTATAGTCTGAGAACTGCAAGCACATAACAATCTGCAAGCTCGGTGGTATGGATTCGAAACGGAGATGGAACCCTGCAACGTTATGGATCCTATCCGAGATTGTGTTGACAGTTCTTCATAGTGCCGGTCGATTCAATGGCTTGCTATCATTTCTGAGCGTCCAGGTACTTGAGATGATCGAGTGAACTTCGGCTTACAATTCTTGTTGTCAGGAGCAGGATTTCCATTCTGGTGTTACAGATCGCTCCTCGTTCACCGGACATGATTGGCGATCGACCCACCAAGCAAGTCCGTACTTTCTTTCGTCGCAGCAAGCGATAAGTGGAACTGCACTTCTCCCAATCATTCCTGTCGTTCGGCCATGCGAGTATCCGACGGAAAAGGCTTGCTCGTACTACCATCTCGGACAACTGCTTTCCGGATTCGGTCATCAGGAGACCGCATCTGCTGCTTAAGGAAGTGCTTCTAGGACTCTTGACGTATTTCCAAATACTATATGATCTGGAGCATCGAATGACGATCGAAAAGACGTGAAGTGGAGAGAAAGAAGGCTTTTAGAGTTTCGTCGATCGTGTGCTCACAAGAGAGCCATTTGAGCGCGTGATTGGTGAAACCTCACAAGCCGGCCGCTTGCCACGTGCCGTGCCTGGCCAATGTCTCTCCTGAGCCATGCGAATTGCTTCAATCATGTCCACTCGAATGCTTGCGAAAGAGAAACTGGGTCTTCGCCACTATCTTTAGAACGCTCTCTGGACCGAACATGTGCTAAATGCACGAAACACGTCCCAGGAACCCTCTGCAAGCCGACGTCTAGAGCAATGCAAGCCGTCGAGACTATTGCACGTTGTTTGACGCCGAACGTAGACGTTGAAAGCCATCGGCAAGTGGTGGGCTTGAGACGGCATTCATAATGTGCAACAATAACGCAAGGAGGTCCAAATGTCATTTGACAGGTCGCACTGCATTGTCAACATTGAGCCGTTCCTGGGGATGTGAAGTATAGGAGAGCAGAACATGATGTACACAGGCGATGACATTCGTGTTACTAAGAGAGATACGTAGGTGCCTTGCCTACCCCGAAGCAAAGTGATCGACTGACCTTTCGACCAGCATGATTGACGATCGGATTGTCGTGCTGAGAGTTGGCGATACGTCAATTCGAGACTTCTCCGTTCACGAGGGTATCCTCAAAGAACATTCCCCATTCTTCCGGACTGCACTGGAAAAGAAGTGGCGTGAAGGCCGTTCAAGACACATCGATCTTCCCGCAGACGAGGTCGATGTAGTTGCCGCTTACGTCGACTGGCTTTACTTCAGGAGGGTGGCCTCTAAGCCTGTCTCGCCGCCGGACCTTCCCATGGATGATGGCGAGTATATGACATTAGCCAAACTGTGGTGTTTCGGAGAGAAGATCCAAGCCGATGCATTTCAAGACGATGTCATGACCGCAATGACACTCAAAACCGACGACATCGCAGAAGACGGCACAAGGACTTTTCCAAGTCATTCGGCGATCATGACACTGTACTCGGGGACTCCAGCCGACTCACCAGCGAGGAGATTTCTGGTTGATATGTATTGCGAGTTCGGTATGGACCAATGGATACCCAAGGAAGCTGAATTGAACCATCCAGAGTTTCTAGCAGATTGTAAGTGCGGACCAACGGGCCATCATGACTCTTGCTAACCTGTTGCCCTTCTTTTCTTGCAGTGGTGCGTGCATTCCTCGGGGAGAAATCGACAGTATGTCATAAACAGAAAAATTATCCTCGGCGGAAGAACTGGCACAAGCAACAGCAAAGCCAAGATTTCTTACAGCCAGTGTCGTCGACGGCGAGAATGCGAAGCGCGGATTGATGCCTCATCCGATTGTCAAGCAAGCGTGTATATTAAAAGCTGATGATCAAGATGCACTGCTCAGTTCAATTCTTTTACAGTGAGCTGTCGCTGCCAGTCCAGATGATTGCCGATAAATTGACTATGACATGCCATAATTTTGTTGACCCGTGATGCTACAAGCTTTGGCATATCACCCAGGCAGTGACTTGGCCACTTCTCCAGCTCTGCGCCATTGCATAGACTCATGTCCCTTTCTTGGCCACTTGGAACAAGCCCTCGCTTCCGGTGAGTGTGCGGAGGCACTATAGTCCGAAGGAGTGTTGTTGCTTGTAGTCGTACGACATCGCGAATGTCGTTGGGATATTGGGATTCATGGTATCAGCTGAGGTGCTTCAAGATGTGCGTCAAAGCGCAAAGCTTGGGCATCAATGCCGTAGCGGACATTAGAGCCGCTTGGGGATTTTCCAATTCCCAGGAACTGCAAGCTGCACGTCTTGTGCTTCCACACGACCCAGCGGCAGGGTTCTGCTCCTGGCAATGTCGTGCAAAGAGGCAAACGCCTCCAACGTGTTTGATGTCATGCAAGCCCCACGCAAGCCTCTGTAACAATGCACGCTGCCTGTACAACCACCATTTCTCGGAACAATGCCGGCTACATCCACTGGCTCAAGCTGAACAATAGCTGAACACATTAAGGCGGTTGGAGAACCAGGATAGCCTCTCTGTGCATGCGCTGAATCGAGGCGTATCTCCTAGCGACATCCTCCGCTGTGGATAGCGGTGAGCAAGGCCCCGAGCCCCCAAATCGTTGGGTCTTCTGGAAGATCGACATGGACACGTGGTGCAATTTCACGTTGTATTCATGTGAGACTTGTGCGGCGGCAAAATCCGTGCGCAATCGCGTACACACCGCCAGCTTCAGCACGAGGCAGTCGATCTTCACCATCCTCCCATGGCTGCCATGGCTTCCTCGTCGTCCGCAAAGTCGTCCATGCGCCTGCTAGTAGTGGGTCCTGCAATGCCGGCGGCACCAAATTCGTCTTCTTCGCCCATGAATACATCCAGTTCGTCTAGACTTTCCTCGAATGGTCCGCCTTTGCTGCGATTTGTCGTTCTAGCAGCAGTAATAGCCTCAGTAGTTGTCTGAGCTGTTCGGCCTTCTGCGAGAAGTGCATCGAGCTCATCCTCATCCGGTTCGTCGTCCACAAAGGGTCCGTTTCTGCTCTGTGATGGAGCCGCAGCCGGAGGCGCTGGTGCAGATCCAGTTTCGGCCAAGAGTGCGTCAAGCTCGTCGTCTTCAGGAGCATCATGAGAGCCTCCATGTGGAGCCGTATGCGAGGCACTCTGCTCCGCGAAAGCATCACCGAAGATTGAATCCTCCTGCTCCGCTGCACGACCGCCAGTGCCACTGGACTCTTCCACACCTCCATTGGCCCCAGACATTTCGAAGTCTGGCTCAGGTGACAGTCTTCTATTCGGCTTGGTATCGTCCAGCCAAGCTCTCCTCATGACTTGCATGCGCTTAGTGTGGCCGACCTTCTCGACCATAGCCAGTGCATCTCGGAATTTCGCTCGAGGATAAAGGTCGTCCAGCCAGAGCTGATAAGTGTTCAGCAGGCGAGAGATGTCCGAAAACTCGTGCCCTTTGCCTCGAAACTTGACTCGAGACTTGGTGATCTTTCGTAGTTTGGGAATTCCTGCTTCAGAAAGCAATCTGGAGCATGTGAGCATAGTCTCTTGACGGCCCCCAAATGCTATATCTACCTGTTCTCATCAAGCTTCGGAATTGGCTGCCGCTTCTTTTTCACTTGCACTTCCTGGTCTTCGTCTTGCGGCTGTTGCTCAGTGGCATTCGCGTTTTGCTCATTGCTGCGAATTGGTATGTCATTTAGAAAATCTTCCACCGCAGCGTCGTAGTCTAGCAGATTGTCCAGCTCGTCCGGCTGATCTGCCCCGGCTCGAGGATTTGGCGATACTGCTGAAGGCATGACTATTTGTTTGATATGTATGATTGTCAATGTTCAGTTGTTTGACAAGACGCGGTTTGACGCGCAGCAGGCGCGTCGCCACTTTTGGCCGTGCAGGGTTCGGCAGCAACCTTAATTCACAATCCTCGTCAACTTTGCAGCAGGCAAGAACAACGACATCTCATCCTCTCGGCGACACTGGTACACTGATACGAATCCTCTCTCACACGGCTGAACGAATCTCACATCTGCGCCATCCAGAAGTGGCCTAAATTAGAGCTCGCGCGCGCGCTGTCTACCTACGCGCTTTCTGACCTGCAGTCTTGGATCGCAACCGACAGCGTTCGCATCGAGCGCGCCATTTACCCGCGATTCTTCAAATGTCCATCTAAAGCAGTGCTATCGGAAAATTTAGCCAGTCATTTATTAGGTGATGGCCGTGGCAGCTGCGATGGAGCTGGAGTCAGTGGCAAAGGTAGCAGCGAGAGTCAAGGCTATCCTTCACAAAGCGCGGACAATAAAGCCGGAAACTACAATCGAGCCACCTCTGAGCGCTGGAGACCTAATACAGGACGTACAAGCGCTACACAATGACTTTGACAGCAGATACGATCAATCGTACCGATTCTCGGCCGTGGAGACGGCGTTCCGAGATATATTCTACTCCTTGATTCATTCCACAGATATCCAGGATCCAGAGTTCGGTGAAGTCTGGAATCTGCTCGACGTTGTACTCATTTGTGGGGACGAGGGTCGGTGTGATCCTGGGCTTGTCTGCTGGCTAATCGAGGAATTGCTGGATAGCCAGACCACGGAAGGATGCCGAACTGTTTTTGACTATCTCGACTCGCGCCGAGAAAGATTGGCTCAGAAAGACTTTCACAAGAAGAATCTGGTATTTCTAAGAACATGTAATGAGCTTTTGAGACGCCTGAGTCGCGCTGAAGATGCCATCTTCTGTGGTCGTGTGTTCTTCTTCCTCTTTCAGACCTTTCCCCTTGGCGACAAAAGCTCAGTCAACCTCCGGGGCGAATTTCACACCGAGAACACGACCAAGTTTGAAACTCCAGACGGCGAGCAAATGGACGTCGACCCCAAGAGCGAGGAACCGGCTAGCGATACGAAGGAGAGCACTCCTCAGCCTACTGTTCCCTCGAAGCCTGGCAGCAAAGCAGTACCAATCAAAGCTCCTCCAAAGAAGGTGCCGGAAGAAGAGGTGCTGTCCACAGATCAGCTATATCCGATCTTCTGGCGCTTACAGCATGACTTCTCCGATCCAACACGATTATTTGAAAAGGATAACTTCGCGATATTCAAGAAGGGCCTGGCAAGCACGATCACCAAGTTCAAAAAGACTCCGACGGTGGTGCAGACAAAGGCCAGCGCAGAGGGTAAGCGTGGGATGAAGCGCAAGATGGATGCCAACGGAGAGAGCGCTGATGGTGGTCACCGTTTGGTCGACAACTACAACCCCAAATATCTCACGAGTCGTGATCTTTTTGGCCTGGAACTGAGCGATCTTGCTTTCCAACGACACATCCTCGTGCAAGCGCTTATCCTGATTGATTTCCTTCTTTCACTAACCGAGAAGGCGAAGAAACGCCTCAGCTCGGTCTCGACCAACAGGACTTTGATCTACCCTTTTATTTTGAGTGAAGAAGATGCCAGGTGGGCGACATCTACCCGGTCTACCATCACGTCACACTTGAATGCGTCACAAGAGGGTCGTCACTATTGCCGTATGGTGGAAACAGTGCTTGCGCGAGACAGGAATTGGGTGCGTTGGAAGGTCGAGAGCTGCCCATCGATCGTCCGCGGGCCCGTCTCCACTGAAGAAGAATTTCAAGCAAGGAATGGAGCCGCGAACTTCACACGTCCTCGTCGTATTCCCGATAAGCCTCAAATGGGGATGGACCTCAGTTTCCTTAATGAGGTCACCGGCGGTGGTCTCGAGGCCTTGAAGGATCCTTCGCGATATACAGCGCCGTCGATCGAGCAGTTGGTCGACCAAGTCAAGACGGACAAGCTCGATGCAGAGATGGCGATGGACGATGCAGAAAAGACTAGTCTCGAGGACGCTATCCAGAACGCCAAGTGGCGGGCGTTGCGTAAAGCTCGAGCGACGAATTTGAGCTTGCTGGATAAAATCGAGAGTACCAAAGATTTGGAAGAGATCATGAGTCCTCCTGAGCCCACTGAAGCTGAGGCCGCCGAGCAAAACGGTGAAGATACCACAGCATCCGCAATAACCATTACGGCCGAAGAATCAGAAGAAGTAACGACGGTTGAGATTGAGCCTTCGGTGGCAGGAGAATCCGACAAGGTTATGGCAGAAGCAGAGGCTGCATGATCTGCAATGCGCAAGTTGTATATTAGATCTTCGAATGCGAGCGCTACTGTATACCAAGATACGGGCCGACGTCCGTGTCTTCAGCTTTTGATGTGGAGTGGACGAAAGAGGTCGCAAGAGTGGAAGCTCCTAGCCTCCGCTCGGAGTCATGGTATGGTAACGAATCAGTCGGACGGCTTGTCTCGGCCAGATCCACCACCCAACTTTTTGCATCACTTGCAGCAGCCACAGGGACTTGCTTACCCAGATCCTGCAACATCGTACATTTTGGATGTATGGATTTGAAGCCCAATTGGGCGCCTGGAGATAGTCAAGCAGCACAGACATGGTGGCTGGATGTGGTAAGTAGATGGCCAACAAAGCGAGTATTGTTCCAACTTTTTCGTCATCGTCTATATTGACTGGCCAATTTCTCAAGAGACTATCGTTCGTTCTACCGGCAGCACGTCAAGGACTGCCGGATCTGTACATGCTATGTCAGTGCCGTTGCAAGTACTAGATAGAAGCCGTTTGTGGTGGATCTATTGTTTATCCAGTTTAGAAAGGGAAGCAGGAGGCTCAAAAGACGGGGTCGCACTTGGTTCGACGATGAGGCTAAATAGTAGCTTCGGAGCAAGTACCTATTCAGATCTAACCTGGAGAAGACAATGCTTCTTCCAAATGAGGCTGCATTATACAGCTGCAGTGCTGACCGAGTCGTGCGTGACGTGCATCTGGAAGGAAGCGGCTCTCTTCGCATTGGTGAGCCATCAAACACACTATTTGCAATCCGTGCTGGGAGAAGTTGTTACTTGGCGTGATCTTTAAGCTTCTTTTTTAGGATCCCAGGTCTTTGGGAAGACAGCGGCAGGCGTCGACGGTTTAACTGGGCTGCTTCTGGTATGATGCGCCATATCGATTGGGCTTAGTGGCTCAGATTCACCAACTGTCGATAGAGGTGTACGGTTCGACCGTGCGAAGTCTATGACCCCAAAGTCCAAGATAAGCGATGGACGAAGTTTGTGTGCGCCAGTATTCTTTTCTTGTTCCTGCGGCTCGGAACACAGGTCGGCTTGTGTGGCCGTCCGGGTCTGTCGACAGCGATGTTGACGCGATGTCGAAAATTAGGCTCCCGAGCCGACATCTTGACATGTCTTCTGCAATCACGGCAATGCATCGTGACTGACTTGAAGGAAGGGTCGCATGGTGCATTGGCGAGGCCTCCAAGCCATGAACAGCTCTGTGTCAGTGTGTCTCACGATTTGTCAAGCATGCAGGTTAGACGATGACCGTGAAGATGGTCACAGCGGTAAATAAGGCAGTTGTGGTTGTATCGATCGTTGCCTTATCGGGCTCGACATTTGACCCTCAGCTGATCGTCGCATGCAAAAGCATCGCCATGTGCTGCCCAGGGTGCGATGTGCAATGCCATGGCTTCATGGCTGCCCTGCTGGACGACAGTCCACGCCTCACCCGCCCACCATGGAACTTTGAAGGCTCAGTGCGATCTCATGGATGATGCTGCGTGCTGCTGTATGTACCGCGTCTACCGTCGGCGCCGACGCGCGAGACTAAGTTCCAAATAGTCGAGAGGGCTCAGGCTCACTTCGACGGAAGGAAGAAGAGATGGAACCTTCATGCTCGGTTATAGACGCGCCAGACGGGGCTTTGAGTTTGTGTTGTGCAGAAAGGAAAATCTTCGAGCTCGCTTGTGCTCCAGAGTGCCTCGAAGCTTGCTTGCATGTGAGGCAATGAAAGGCGGCGGTTGCACAGTCACAGGCACGCTGCAGCCAGCACCGGCGTCGAGGTGTCGAGACTCACAGGTTCACAGAAGCGTGCATCAGCGACAGATGTTGAAGTATGTAGGTCTGTAGCGGTAGCCCTACCCTGCCGCCGCCGCCGCCCCTGTCCCATCCTGGCTCAATGCCAGAAATGTGCAGTTGCAGCAGTGGCCGTGCGCGAAAGAAAGTTCCGGCGCGCTGTCTCTCGCGCAAGGCCAAACCTGACGCCATACGTTCCCTTCCCAGAGGATGATGAGTGAACCTGTGAACGAAGCGTTACGAGCCAGCGTGCCCTTTCAGCGCGCTGCGGCAGTTGTGCGTGCCCAGTCTCATCAGACAGCCACATCCGGTTTGAGAGCGCCGGCAAGCGAGCTAACCCTGGCGAACATCATACAACCTAATGGACTCTGCAATTCACCTCAAATTTCCGTGCAAGCGTCATAGGCAGAGATTGCGCAGGCAGCCAGCCAAGGACTGCAAGTGCATACGCGCCAAACACACGACTCCGATCAGGAATCAGGAGCGCACGGCTCGATTCTGCTGACCGCGCTTGCTGGGAGAAATTCAGGAAGAGCCATCCTGGCCCCGGGAGCCAGACGTCAAACGATAGCCGTCTGAAGTCTCTGCCCGCTGTATCACCAACTGCAGGCGAGCACTGCTGGCAAAGCTGACTGCTCACACGTGAAGACCATGTGCCGTGCTGCCACCCGGAGCGGAACCAGACCAGGATACAGACGCTGTCTCCTAGGGCTCGCCAGCAGCAACCCTCGTGTGCCTGGGCGTGGTTGTTGATCACGCTCATCATGTCTCGCCTGAGCAGCGCGAGAGGCGCAGGGGCACTGAGAGCTCGCATGGCCGGGCGAGTACACGCTGCTGCATGACCTCCGCCAGAACTTTCAACCACACTCATCAGAGCTCGCGATCGTTTGGGCTCCCGAAAAGGTAATCGCAAATTCCAGAAAAGACCGTCGTCATCGCTGAGAGGCCTGTCCCCGGAGTCGTCGCCCTACATTTCGAAGTATCAGCAACGAGCACTATAAGATACTACCGCCATCTCACGGTACGGCCCGATAAACCACCCGATCTACTCACCTTACGGTTGAAGATCTCTTGGTAGAACTAACGAGCGTTCCTTCAGTGGATCGTAAATTGCCCGTGCGAACGCATTTGACCAGGGTGGATGCACGGCATCGTCCAGACTGGATCAACCGTTGACCAACTGGCGACGACTACACGCTATCCAATGCCATATCCCACGGAGAAGTCTGTCGAAGGCTGC
This sequence comes from Pseudocercospora macadamiae, assembly GCA_012978405.1. Lineage (NCBI taxonomy): Eukaryota > Fungi > Ascomycota > Dothideomycetes > Mycosphaerellales > Mycosphaerellaceae > Pseudocercospora > Pseudocercospora macadamiae. The sequence continues at coordinate 162,181 of WRNY01000049.1, forward strand.
TAACAGCCAGTGCTCGTGACCGCCCAACCCACGGCCCGACGTGGCGTGTGGGTTCTCCGCTTGCAAGTTGGGCGATGGGTGAACCACGTAGACGCCGGCAGAAAGCAGATTTCTCTGTGTTTCTCAGATGCAGCAGCTACTGTCTGCAGGAGTAATGCCACAGGTACACCAGGCGGTCCACCCCGCAGAGGTCCATGCCAGAGCTCATCCACCCCTACTAGCACAACCGGGCTTCAACGGCTATCTCGCAGCCAACCATATGAGGTGAGAACGTGCGTTGTGACAAGGATACATCGCCATGGGGCCCACAAGCCCCATCGGAGGCTTTCTAGCCTTGTCGGAGGGGCACTGATCCACCCCATGAGTCTACACTTCTCAGAATCGCTTCCGTCTGGGATCTACTCGGGAGCATGGCGGACCTTTCTTCGTTTATGGTTGGCGACGCTCTCTCGGCTCTTTAGCCGCCTGCAGGCTGTGGCAGGGTCGGTGGCTCCCGAATATGCTAAAGATCCAACCTCGCCTGCTGTTGCCCAGCAAGCTGCTTGTTTGAGGAGTGATGCTTGCATGCGCCTACACACCGTCTCTGGGTATCAAGATTAAGGAACGTGCCACAAACTGGGAGATTCCGCCTGCTCTTGACCACTCATCAGAGTGCAATCAATTGACCATCTATTTGCTTCAACAGAATCCGACTGAGAGGCTCCGGATCATTTGTCGACGATAGCATTGCGCTTCTCGGGCTCAGTGTGGAGGCATTGCCTGGTCTTCGCGAGCGCACTACCATTAGTTCAGACAACTTCCCTGCGAAGTCGCCTCGAGCCTCGAACGCCTTCCATGAGGATCCACCCTGGTGCAAGACCTTTACAACTCGAAATCCTAAAGTACCTGACAGTCGGCTCGAGGCATCGATATTGACATAGTCAGCCACAATCTGTCGAATCTGAGCCTTTCTCGACTTCCTATTCGATCGTTCTCTTCGAACTCGGGCGGGTATCAGAACTCTACGAACAGGCCCAAGCCTTTGACAGGCGCTCCGCTCCTTAGGAAACAGGAAAGGCACGTCCCTGCGAGGGAGTAGTGACAGGATCGGATCGCGGTCATTCGCCATCGACTCAGGTCTTCTGTGTTCACTGCATCTTCCAGAACGGTACCCTTGCCATTATCCTTGACCGCCGACTGGAACCGCTGATACGCTCATTTTCACACCACAGCGGCTGCCAACCATCGACTCTGGACAGGACACAGCAGCACTGTCGGGTCAACTCACTGCAAAGATTCCTCTTTAACGCTGGACTTCATCACTGAGACTTTGAGGGATCGTCTCATCTTCACGGGCGTTCTGTTCTGACGACGGTACGTGCAGCAAGATCTGGCTTCAGAATGGATGACTGACTACCCTCAGAACAGAGCCCGCGAGTCAAATGTTTGAGGAACGGTACCAGGTGCCATTATCGCCGCCCAGTTCTCCGCGTATGTCGGACAAGGCGACAAAGATAGGCGACTACCATCATGGTCCGCATCAATCGCAAGACAACACGAGCGGTACTCCGTCAGAGTACCAGCAGTACCAGCAAACCCAGTCGATCCCATCGTTGCGCTCTTACAGAAGCGTCCCGTACTCGATGGGATCGGGCGCACACTACAGCCACGAACATCTCCCTACAGCACCATCGAACTATGCCGATAGACAGCCCTCATCGGGCTCGCAATCAGTTGGACCTGCAGACTTACAGCCGAGTGCCTACGATGATTCAACACCCGCAAGTCCTGCGGACCGCTTGACTCCTCGCTCACCTGGAGCCAGCACCAAAGACCTGGCGGACGATGAGGAACTCGTCGACGACTTCGGTGGTGATGATCCCGAAGAAGAGGGTGACAGACCACCAATGACTGCAGCTGAGTTGCGTGCGCAGAAGAGGAAGATGAAGCGCTTTAGGTTTGTCCTAAGGCGCCAGCCGAGAGTTTTTGGGCAGCAGCGCTAACAGCAACTTAGACTTACGCACAACCAGACGCGCTTCCTGATGAGCGAATTCGCTCGACAGCCGCATCCGGATGCTGCTCATCGCGAAAGATTGGCACGAGAGATTCCTGGATTGACCGCCCGACAGGTGCAGGTGTGGTTCCAGAACAGGTGAGCCGTGCGTCTGGTAGAATCAGCCGATCAAATATTGACAATGCCGGCATAGACGAGCCAAGCTCAAGCGTTTAACGATTGACGACCGAGAACGAATGATGAGATCCAGGGCCTTGCCAGCAGATTTCGATACAGCCCAGGCATTGCACTCGCCGTTTGGCGCGCAGCCTCCATCGATGACAGCGCCCATATCTTCAATAGGAGGCTATTCCGCGTATGGAGACCACAACCCAGTACGACCTTTGACATTAGACACTTTACGACGAGTTCCTGATTACGAGCAGTACGGACAGCAGTACGCCAGTCCGACCGGCGTCAGTCCTGCGCTGGGCGCATTTGCATTCACACCACCCCAGTCAGCTTCAGAACATCTTTCTCCTGGCTCCGCCGCAAGCAGCATGTCTCCATATGTCCTTCAACAGCAAGCACCCTACGAAGCCTCGAGACGTCCTCCGACTGGGTTGCCATCCTCAGGTCACACAACTTTTGGTGGGCTTCCGCACCTTCAACGACTTCCCCTTCATGAAAGACTCAACAGATCAGTCGGAGAGAGTACAGGATCACCACTGCGAACGAGTGTTTCTTATTCAACATTACACAGCACGAGCACGCCTCGACACATTCCAGAGCGTGCAGCGTCTTTTTCAGAGCATTCTTTCCAACAGCAACGGCCGCAACTACAAAGTTTGAATAATCCTAGTGGAAGTGAATCAGGACCATATGGGTTGGGGTTCTCCTGTTCGTATGTCCCTACTGAGGCTAAGAAATGATACTAACAGATAGGCAGATTCCCAAGTCCCTCAATATCAGCAGAATCAGTCTCAACAGCAGACCCCTTTGGGAGGTCATGAAACAGACGCAGACCAATTTCGACGACCGGGTGTTCCATCATCGGCGTACAGCGCATATCCAACTTCAACGTACAGCACATCGCAAGTTCCCCATTATGCGGGATATCCCTCGCACTACTCCTCGCAACCTTACTCCGGCGCCTACGCGCAGCATGGCCAAGTAACCGAGCCAGTGTCGCAACCTGGTCAGCAACTGCATGAAAATCAGCAAGCGTCGGCTGGCACATCACACCAATACATGCTCGGCGGCTATGGCGCGACTGAGAGCCAAGGGCAGGATAGTCGCTTTTGAGCTACAGCGGAGACGAGGTCTTGACACATGTCTATCTATGCTCGACCATGACTACGCCTGATACTAGGATCCTGCGTCGACAACTATGTTCACCACTTGTGGACTGGGCGCTACGATCCCGAGTCTCACGACCAACGCAGCGGAATACGTCCACAGATGCACGACGCCGCAAGGAGAATACAGAAAACAAAGTTTTCATGATGGACGGGAGGCATACATCGACTTTCGGTTCATTACAACTCCTCCAATATGGGTCAATTTGTTTCTTTCGCTTCAGGCCTACCACTTCGCCATTGTTCCAGCTATGCTGAGAACTTCCCCTTTGAGCTACCGCTGTGCGGATGGACGTATCTTTTGAATCGGCATCATTAGCGGACGCGGCATGATACCCACTGTACAGTCGCGCATTACCAGGCATCTTCCCCGGACGGGATAGGGTAGCATACTTAACTTAGTCTATCAGAAAGAAGAGAAAATTTTCCTACAGCTGGTCGTCAGACCAGTCTATCGACTCCACCAACGCTCAACATCTAGAATTCCTGTCCACAAAATCTAACCACCCGCAATCTTCCGGCTTGAACAATCGATTGTTTGGCCCGTATCCTGAGGCACCGGCGGCCTCTGCTTTCGCTTGAAAGTCCCAGCAATACGGTAGTCGCGAAGTCGGACCGAGTGAAGAATTCAACCCGAACGTCAAGCGATATGGGACGTGCGTCGGGGTAAGGAACCGAGACATTGCGTACAGGGCGATGTCACGCGAGGCGCGCGCTATACAAGATAGGCGGGGACAGGTCCGCAACCCGTCGAAGAGCGAACGATTCGAAGGTGTTGACGATGAGGCGCTTGTTTATAGTGCCAAGAGGACGACCGGAAACCGGCGTGACAGGCATGAGAGCTTGACATGCCTTCCAGGATGGACTTGAAACATTCAACACCAACAGGACCAGGACCAGGACCCTTGTTGCATTCGAGAAGAGCATCGATCGAGATAGCAGAAAGCTCCATTCTCGTTCGAGGGTACGTCGTCGGCATATCATGCGCGGAGCTTCGAATAGCTTGGGATGGATAGAAGAGCACGATACAGTACCAGAAAGGGAATGAGCAGCATGCCTGTCAAGACATGAGATAAGCCACGGAGTACAAAGATCACAAGCAGCAATGATGGCTGAACTAGGTCGTTATTGGAAAATCAAGGTCTTTGCGTATTGCAGTCGATCCACTATGTGAGTGTGTATGCTCATTGATTCATTGACCAGCTTGCAGGATTAAAGCTCGTGAGGACCGATCTTCAACACTTCTACACCTAATGAGAGCCTTAGAACCATGACCGCCGTTCGGCCTCGAAGCAACACAGAACCACGTGAGGAGCGAATCAGTCTTGCGTATTTCGTCGGACGGGAAGGAGTGTGTGGCGATGAATAGTCGAGGATTGTACTCGAGTGAGCAAGAACATCGATTCGTAATGGAATGAGAATCGATAACACGGACAGCCAATGTGCCCATCGGAAAATAGTGCTTGTTGTGTCCAACTTCGGCATACATCCGACTTACTAAAATATCGGATATCAGTATATCGACGACAGCGACCACATTTCGAGAGATACGGTACTTCAAACTTCCAAACAATACAAGAATATCAACTGCTACCTATGTGAGTAATCTTGAGGCTATAGCTACTGCTTGACCAAAATACTTGCTTGGAAAATTACCCTAAGGTATAACCCTAACAAGGACGATCCTGCTGAAAGTCAAAAGGTCGTACTCACAACGATAGGAATCACGTCGAATGAAAAGAAGGCTGCTAGCAGGCTCCGACTCATAGATATTGACGAGAATGAAGATACCATCCACAATGGGTATCTAAAATAGTAACCACCACACCCTTCGTGGCTCAAAAATAATCGTTCAAGGCAAGACGTCTTTGTATACACGCACGAGTATGTTCGACGAGTCATTCGACTCCAGTCAAGCCCCGTGTACGCAAGTCTCGGCATTGACTTTGGGACCTTGGATTCTAAGAGTTCGTTTCCCACTGTTTCTCAATAACTGCTCGACCTTTCGTTCCAAAACGTTCATGTCAAGTGAAGCTATAGTGAGAGCAGTTCAACGGACATGTGAGGGAAGGCCTCTGGATCAAGTCGGACTTTTGAAAAATGTCAGGCTTGAAAGTCTTTAAGAGATGGGTGAAAATTGGGTATATTTCCTATGAAGTTCAATCGACTCACGTGGCATAACGCCGGGGAGTCTCACTTGCAGATTCAAGGATTTATGATATGCTGGACGTTAGCTGCTGGCAACGATCGGGAGTGTTGCGATACCTTGGTCGGTCAGCGCTCGGTGACCGATCGTTACGCGGCCCTCAGCTGACGCTCATCACGCCAAAGAGTCGTAGAGTGAGTTGCATACTGCGATATCCTCAAATCGTCTAGTGTGGCGTGAAAAAGCAGAAACTGAGACAATTGACATTGCTTCCAGCCATGATCTCTCGGAGTTTCCAACTTAATCTTGCACAAATAGCAGACGAATAGACACTCAAGTCGTCGCATTATGCTTATCGATGCAGGCACCATAAATTATTGGCACATGGCGTTTCAGATTCCAGGTACAAATGTAGATCTTGCAATGTGGTGGGCGGGATCAAGCACACCGGAGCTTTTCCTCGTTCCACGGCCAATGCATTGCTTCTCCGAGAAAGGTCTGCCTTAAGTCCATGGTACGATTACTTGCCGGAAAGGTATGGGCCTCCGCCTTGTCTCATCCAATTCTCTAACAGACGTGATCAAACTCGGTTGTGTCACGTGTAGACTGGACGAACAAGCTCCTTCTAGCGTGGTTCCTTGGAACTGTAGCCGGCATCCCGGCGGACCGAAGCCACAGAACGGCAAGAGAGATCCCAGAAAGCCGGGTGGTTTCAGGATGATCGTTAAAGGAGAATTTTTTGGTGGCTCAAAAAGTACTGTCATTTTGAGACCTGTCCTCCTGAAATGTGCAGACTCACTTCTGCTGGTGCAATTCTGATGTCTCCAAAGAGACCAGCAGAGCTGTCAGCTTGACGTCTTCGATTTTGACTGACTGGCATAGCGCGTGTCCTGCAGGGCTTCTGCTGGCCGGCAACTCCTCAACGAGCCCCAATTGCTTGTTCCGGCTGCGGCACACGCGACCCGCGCCTGGCCGGCCAAGACATGGCTCTGTTCAACAATTCCGCATCCAGTCTGCTTCTCGAGGTCCGCTCCGGTCAAAAGTGTGTGGCCAGCGCTGGCAGTGTCGGCAGCCAGCGGATACTGTTTGCCTGCAAGCAAAAGGAACAGCGGCGTTGTATGGGCTTCGCAAAGCCGCAGCAGCAGTACTTAGCAGTGGCGCCAGCATCAAATGCTAACCAATCGGCCAGCAGGTAAGCCATCATCATTCATGCAAGCAACTGCAGCTCGCCGCGCTCCTTCGGGCATGTCAGGCCTTGAGTCATTCTGCTTGCATGTGGGATGTGACCTCAAGCGTACTTGTCCGCGTCTTCTGGTCGTGTGTGTTTGATCCCAACGTGCGGCCTCCAGACACTGGCCAAGCAGATGCGCAGCCCGAAGCTTATGAACACAAAAGCCGTGCAGTGCCGCATAGATCTGACCCGTCAGCAGGCATCTGTGTTCAAGACGTGTTCTATGGGGATAGCGATGCTGCTTCGGTGATAAGGAGCATCATATGCACAAACGAGGGTGAAGGCGTGGAGTGGCAGGTTTTTCGTTGCAATTGTTACCACCCAACAAAGCGCGAGGCGAGCTGCTCCGTGAACGTCCAGCACGCTGGCGACTTGACACTACTGGCAGGCGTGGTGTGTGCCACGATAGCAGTGGCTCAGCGTGCGGTTTACGAAGCAAGGCATGTCTATTTGGCAGCCTGAAATAGCAAAAAGCCCTTGTGCGCATTGTGAGATCATGTAAGGTGTGCTGCCACTCGTGGGCAGGGATACTGGGATCAACTCGCAAACAACGCGCATCCACAACACAACACAACACGGCAACGACGTGAAAATGTGACGAGTAGTTCTGCGCGTGATTGTACCGGTACGGATGTGAGTGAGTCGAAAGTGAAGAATCATTTTTCACAAGACAGCTGTTGTCACGAGTATTACCAGACTTCGCAGTGGACGAAGTGAGAGCAGCAGCAAAATTAAGTTTCGAGTCTGTGCTCTCGGCTCCGTCGCTCCTTCTCTCCCTGTCTGCAGCGAAAAAGTTCCATCGTTCTTTCTCCCTCAGACAACCTCATCGTCTCGCGTGCGTATCCTCGTCCCAGAGATACCACCACCTCCCTCCCGCCAGACAGCAGACCAGTTTCTCGCGCCTCCGCAGAGACTCCTGCTCCTTGCACTGGAACCCACGATTGCCGTCCCGCCCCAGCGCAGACGTGCCAAATCCAAATCCTTTTCGACGCTCGCCGCGCCTCGACTGCTTCACTCAGTTGTTGCGCCACGTCCCCCTCCGCTCTACCACCGAGCATCTAATACCGCCGACGCCGGATTCGAAATCCTCTGTCGCTCCACCGTCCGTCGACACCTAATTGCCATCGCTCGTCCGCAGAAAAATCAGCGCAGCCGCACACGACACGACAGGCCGTCCGCACGTGTCGATCTCGCCCGCTCATGACCAGCGCCATTTCCTCGAGCTCGCACAACCAGGTCCCCACCGCCAGCGCCAGCTCGAATCCCGCTCTTCCCGCCAACGGTACGCCCTCATCACTGACAGGAGCTGTGCCGGCACAGCTTCCAGTGAGGTCGTACGCCAACGCTACCAAGACGGCGACTCCACCCACTCTGGCTGGAGCCTCCGCCCCAGCGCAAAATGCGAAGCCGACTCCAGACGCTCACATGAACGGTGCGATGGCGCAGAACGGCTCCCAGTCTGCCAACGGAGCCCCCAACGGCAGCGCAAACACTTCTGACCACGGCCGCAAGCCTTCGGTGGTCATCAACGCTTCAGGCGCATCTGGCAGCTATCCCAACGGCGGTCCAGTTGGCCAGAACGGCAGCAGACCTGCTATCAGTTTCGGCTCCATGAACGCCTCCGGTGCTGAGCCTCAGCAAAACGCGCCATTTCAGGCGCAGAATGCTTCACTACCGGTCCGTGGCGACAACCCGCGTGTCACTTCCCCGGCTCATTCACCATCACCAATCCCGCAGCCTGCAGCAAGCGGCGGTCGACCACCTTCAAACCTCGCCAACAGTAACAACGGCGGACTCGCCTTCGGCAGCATGGGTCCAGATACTGACATGGTTGGTTCACATGCCGAATCACCTGATTTCGGCTATCTTATGCTGACATATTCACAGATGCGCAATCAAGTGCCAATGCCCGGTGTTCCAGCGCATGAGCGACGACCATCTTCGCAGTCAATGGAGCACTCTTTCTCAAACCAAGGTCGAGGCGGATTTGCTGGTCGAGGTCGAGGCCAGAGTTTCACACCAAATCAACCCTTCATGCAGCCCTCACCACGACAGCAGTACGCGCACCCCATGCCAGGTCAACCACCGCGACCCCAATTTCAACAGCCCCCACCAGGCTCGCCGTTCCAACACGGTCGCCAAGCAGCGAGACAGAGCCCTGCACCGATGCACGCTCAACCGCATATGCCGCAGCAGCATATGCAATATCCTGGCTATGCACACCAACTGCATCCACAGCAACAAGTAAATACCTCCCTCTCCCTTTCTGCGAATTTGTCAACTTCTCGCTCTGCATCGGCAAGCTCTTTCCGCAACGACGGCGCCTCTAGCGACGGCAAGTGGGAGAGCCCAGTGTTGCAGAGCACTGTTCTGGCCAAGAAGAGAAATTCTTCGAAGCCAGGGACAGTCCCTCTTATCAGCGGTATGTCGAACATTATTCTAACAGACACTCTTCAACAGCAGATGTATGGAATGCCACAGTACGACCCAAACTCGGGCTTCTACCCACCGTACTATTACAACTATGGTCAACCGCCACAGAGCCCCAGACCGCAGTACCCAAGTCCGTTCCAGCACGGCACCCCACAAGGTAATGCACCCCCGTTCCATCCACCGGCTACTCCAGGTATGGCCCGCACACCTTCACAGGCGTCTGAGCGTCCTCCCTCGAGCATGGGTCACCCACAGACACCTGCGTCCAGCGCTCCGGTGCCCTCAGGCACACCTGGCCCTACTTCTCAGGCACCTTCTGGCTCGAGCAACTTTGTGCGTCCTGCCAAGAAGAGCAGTGCCATCAAGATTACCGATGCACAAGGCAATGCCGTCGACTTCAAGAAGCCTTCGCCGACTCCTTCCGCATCGGCGCAAGCCCAAACTCCTGTAATTGTCTCGACGCCCAACGCACCGACCCCACCGCCGCGAGTGGCTTCAAGTCAACACAATCGCACAGATAGCCAGTCGACCAAGTCCGCTGAGGAGAGGAAAGCCGAGTTCCAGCGACAGGTGCAACGACAGGCCGAGGAGCGGAACAAGAAGGCTCAAGAAGATGAGCAGGCCAAGGGCAAAGAAGCTGAGCAGAATGCCGAGGCAGTCAAGCAGAAAGAAGCTGAAGAAAAAGCTGCTGCAGAGAAGGCCAAGGCTGATGCTGAGAAGGCTGAAGCAGACAAGAAGAAGGCCGAGGAGGAGAAATCCGCCGCTGCTGCTGCCGAAAAGGCCGACGCTGACAAGAAGTCTGAGGAAGAGGCTGCTGCTGCTAAGAAGAAGCAGGAGGACGATGACATGGAGAAAATGATCAAGGAGATGGAGGAAGAGGCTGCCGAAGAAGAGCGCAAGGAGGCTGAACGCGAGAAGGCCTACCAAGAAAAGAAGGCCAAAGAGAAGGCTGCGCGCGAAGCAGGTGCCGCTGAGCGAGCTGCCAAGGCCGATGAAGAGCTCAGACGTCAAGAGCGAGAAGCCGAAGAGCGCGAAGAGCAGCGTGAGCGTGAGCGCAACGGCGAGGCTGATGCCGAAGAGAAGAAGGGCGAGTCTGACGAGGAGGCGAAAGCCATGTTTGCTTCGCTTAAGAAGGCCACCATCGGACCAGGTGCCTCCGCCAGTGGTACTGAGACCCCAAGTTCTGAAAAGGACGACGAGCCTGCAGAATCCGCTCCAACGGCACCACGTGCAGGAGGCGCCCAAAAGCCCAAGCCTGCGCATTTGAAGCTCGAGACGAGCAAGCCTGTCGATCGACCAGAGCCAACCCCTGGTATGCAGTCACTCAAGTCTGCACGCTTCCTTGAGCTCAAGGAGGAAGCGAAGTACCCAGACGGCTTCAAGTCGCCCAACCCTGCGCTTAACCAAGCTGGCCAGCGTAAAGGTCGCGCTTACGACAAGGACTTCTTGCTTCAATTTCAGCCTGTGTTCAAGGAGAAGCCGTCTGTTGATTGGGATCAAAAGGTCAAGGAGACTCTCGGACCTGGTGACGATTCTGCTCGTCCCCAATCAGCACGAACACCTTCTGGCGCCATGTCGAGGCAAGGTTCTGGCCGTCCAGGTCAGAGCATGGGCAATTTCGGCGGCGCGATGGGCAACTTCGGTGGTCCTATGGGTCCACGAACACTTCCTGCAGGTACTACCTCAGAGCAGCGGTTCATGGCCTCACAAATGGGACCGCCTCGCGGAGGCGCACCAGGCATGCCAAGACAGCCATCCCAGCTTGGTATGGGTGCTCCCGGTGTCGGCATGAGCCGCACAAACAGTTTGCAAATGATGGGCAACATGGGTGGACCAAACTCGCCACGACAGCCATCATCACGCGGCGGCAAGGGCGCGAGCAGACGCGACGACCGCCAACACAGCAAGCGGCAAGAACAAGATATGGCGGCCAAGATGCCGCTTACTGCGCACCAGGAAATTACGCCACTCGAGAAGTCGCAGACTGGTTGGAAGCCAATGAGTTTGGCCCAATCTGGCCAGGCTGCTGCTGCTGCCGGTCCAGATCCATCAGGCTTGATGGCACCGGATATGGTGCAGCGTAAGGTCAAGGCAGCGCTGAACAAGATGACACCTGAGAAGTTCGACCGAATTTCTGACCAGGTTCTCGAGATTGCTGCCCAATCTACGAAGGAGACCGATGGCCGCACTTTGCGACAAGTCATCCAGCTTACTTTCGAAAAGGCTTGCGACGAAGCTCACTGGGCTGGCATGTACGCCAAGTTCTGTCAAAAGATGTTGACCACCATGAGCACCGATATCCGCGACGAAACTATCAAGGACAAGAGCGGTAACCCTGTGGTCGGTGGCGCACTGTTCCGCAAGTATCTCCTCAACCGATGTCAAGAGGAGTTCGAGCGTGGCTGGCAAGCCAATCTGCCAGACAAGCCTGAGGGCGAAGAAAGTGGAGAGGCCGCGCTTCTGTCAGACGAGTACTACGTTGCTGCTGCCGCCAAACGACGTGGTCTTGGTCTTATCCAGTTTATTGGGCAGCTGTACAAGCTCAAGATGTTGACACTCCGCATCATGCACGAGTGTGTAATGCGTCTCCTCAACTTCGAAGGTGAGCCTGATGAGGCTGCTGTTGAGAACTTGACAACGCTCCTGAAGGCCGTCGGCGCGACTATGGAAGAGGAAGAACAGGGTAGGAACATGATGAACGCCTACTTCCAGAGAATCGACGCGGCCTTGCTCAAGAGTGATGCACTCGGAAGCAGACCTAGATTCATGATCATGGACTTGATCGATTTGCGAAGGGCAGGATGGCGAGGTAAGGATGATACCAAGGGTCCAAAGACCATTTCGCAGATCCACGAGGAAGCCGAGGCTGCTCAAGCCAAGGCCGAAGCCGAGCGACAGAAGAGCCAGCGTGGCGGACCCGGTCGGCCACAAGCAGGTCGCGGCGATGCTCGCAACTTCTCTGGCGGCGGTATGCCTCCGCCAGTGGACTACAACAGAACAACCGTCGGCATGGACGATCTGCGGAGACTTCAAGCTCGTGGTCAGACACGAACAGGTGGTACTTCTCTTGGTCCAGGCGGTGGTCTAGGACCGTCATCCCTCAGCAGCGGTCGCACTGGCAGCAGACGGGGCGCCGGTAACCTCGGACCTGGCTCGTCTGCCAACTCAACCCGCACCAACACTCCTCCTGTCGACAAGAAGGATGAACCAGGAGCTGCACAAAATGCATTCAGGTAAGTTTCGATGATGCTGAACCGCTCTCAACTTCGTACTAACAGCTCAATAGTGCTCTCGCTTCCCTCGACGCCTCTGGCGACCAGCCCGAAGAGCAGTCCGAAGCAGCTTCACCGCCAGCTGCACGAAACCGATCCAAGTCACCGATGGCGGCAGACAAGGATGAGTCTTGAAAACGCATGAGATACCCCTTCTGTTTCGCATGGCCTCGTTGTATCATACCTTCGGACTGTATTATCATCGGAACGCCTTCTAATGTCACGCCTGCATCGCCCACGGGTCGAGAGGATTATAGAGAGAAAGAAAGAGCTTGCGTTCTGCATTCAAAATTTGCACTTTGCCTTTTACCCACTGTGTTATAAAAGTTTCTGCGGTGCACGAGCAAAGTGTTTTTGGCGGGAATATCATGAGATGCACTGCTTTGCGGCTACTGCTAAAAGGGAAGGCGACGGCGTTACGAATGGGTCTAGATCCTGGAGCGATGCTTTTGTCACTGCTTATTTCTGCGATGCGATATGCTTCTTTTGCTTGCTTGCTCTGTGTTGCTATTACGGACACTTGGAGAGGATGGCCTTGCTTGGAAGGAGGACGGCCGGACGGCTATCTTTATCTGGGTATAGGCTATGGGTGACGGCGGACGCGGCGGCTTCGTGCTGCTGCTGGCGGTCGACTGGTCCTCTCTGAGACGTAATGAGTACACGCTTTCGACGATCGGGGCGGTTGATGAACTGCTGCGATATTTGTCGCAGTGGTGAGGTGGACATGGTGAGGAGGCGATTGGTACGAGGACACTTCTTGGGTGCAAGCGAGTGTACATAATCTTTCAAGATGTTCACAAAATTTCTTGTTCCAGTCTCACTTTCTTCGTCAGTCGTTTTGATCGCCGTCCTGGTCGCTGCTTGAGAAGACGCGATGTGCGGAAGCATCCCGCATTTGCCGACTTCACCTCGCTGTCTCGAACGTCTCTCTTCAACCTCTTCCATTAGATCGGATCAGCAATGAGCTCAAAGTGCTTACCCTTTGTGAGATCAGTATGGGAGTCCTTTCGGGCCAATTCTGGCTTGGAACCAAGGTGAATGCCAAAGTCATGCATCGCACGGAAATTGAACATTAATTGTGATGCAGGCTCCTTGATAGCGTATGTCCTCCGCGAATTGGAAACACTTTACCCTTGGCCAGGACTCGCCTTACACTACTTCATAAAGACCCATTATGAAGGGCAGTAGACCTCAGCTGATGACATGAGTTCAGCTTCGCGTCACTGCCGCTCGTCCCGGGACCGTCAATTTCGAGCTCGATATCAAGAAGGAACATACGGTACGACGTAGCACATGAATCTCCAGACTCGCGCCAACTAAACACATCTAGAACCGCCTCCAAATTCTTCATGGTGGCACGATAGCGTCCATGGTCGACCTCGGCGGCTCTCTTGCCGTAGCATCCCGAGGCTTGTTCGCTACTGGCGTCAGCACAGATTTGAACGTCACGTATCTCAATTCTGGTGGCAAGGTGGGAGACACGATCAGGGCGGAGGTCACTTGTGATAAGTTTGGGAAGACTTTGGCTTATACTAGGTGAGTAATGTAAGATGATAAGGAGGGTAAGGGATTTGCTGATATATGTAGTATCAAATTCATGAATGACAAGGATGAGCTTGTGGCGAGGGGAAGTCATACTAAGTATGTCAGTATTGCTTGGAAAGATCCGCAGAATATTGTGGAGGAGTTGAGTCCAAAGGGGGAGAAGTAGATGGTGGCCGTTCGCGGACGTGAGCTGTCAGGAATTAGAGGGATAGCTAATGTAGGCTACGGCTGTGTCTGCATAGTCATCCAGCAATTTCATTGCGCGCCCAATTGCCATTGCTTTGCTTGTCAAGCGCTACTAGAGCGCGAGATGCTGCGAACTCACGTCTGTAGATAAAGAACCGCTTTTTCGCCTCTATCGATGCCTATCTTGAAGTCTTGTATAGCTTCGGCTAGTGGTGGCCGTTATCGAAGCGTACCAGATAGAGTAGAGTGGCGCAGAGGTCCAAGAGTTATGGCACATTGCTATATCGCCAATAGCATCTAGCACCAATCCATGAGTGGCAGCCTTTAGCTGTACAGAATCGCGCTCCATTAGCCGAACAGAAGGTTTGTCCGGCAGTGCATTGTAATAGCATGAGCATTAACATACCTAATGCGCTCTTATGACCAATCCACCATAAGTAGCCCTAGGAGCGCACACCTCTGTCCCGTATGCAATTTCCCGAGCAAGATTGTGGGACATCTTGGACCATGTTAGTACGGTCCTCACTTCTAGCTCAGATTTCTCTCACCTGATGCTTCTTAATTGCTTGGTGTCGTTCACTACCTGTCCTTCATTTGGCTGTCTCATGCCGCGCTTAGCCGGCTTATCGCAGGTAGTATTAGTCCTTCTCACCATCTTCGCTCAGAATTTCTGACGCTGCTCTCGCCACTCTGAATCTGATCGAGAATCCAGAGCACTGCCCCTACCAGGCATATTCCGATTGGGTCTCAATGTCCACCTCAATTGCAGCGGACAGGCCTTGCGCTAGCGTGTCGAAACCCAATTCGGTTGGAAGCCAGCTTGCCGTGGCGTAAGCGACATACGTCGATGATGTTTCCACTGATCGTAAGACCCCTATCGGAAGTATGCCAGAGGTGTAGATTGACGAGGACGGCAATATTCCGTTTACGCTAGTCGTACAGGTTCCACAAGTCACAAATCCTGTATGGGAAGCTCTGTTCTCTATGGTTTGCGGCACGTTCATTTAACCTTGTGCCAGTCGGTCCTGCTATCGTAGACGTTCTCGTCCCTGCGACGTGTGGGTGGTCGAAGTTGCAAAACTTTCTTGAGCATGTCGTATGTGAATTGGGGAGGATACATTTGGTGCGGAGATGGAAACCAGTTCTCTGATGCATTCTTCGCCCACATGTCTACCAGCATCGCGCGTCCAGGAGAGTCCTCTGCGGTGCCTTCGTACATGATCTTGATTACTCGATCGCTGGGATATGAATATTTGGCAGCACTATTCGGCGCATCGATCCTGCGTGCCAGAGTATCCACAACTTGGTCGCAGAAAGCATCGTCTTTGATTACGTCGCCGAACACATAGAGCTTAGCCAGGAACGCATGCTGGAAGCCAATTGAGTTATTATCATCCAGATCTTCTCCGGATGACATGACAGTGCGTGAAAGCTCGATGTCGATTTTGCCCTCATAGAGGTAATTGACGTAAGCACAAACCACGTCGCTTTCATGATCTGAAAGGTCGATGACTCGTTTATTGTTCTCGTTCGCTGATTGCTTTTCAAGCTCGCGCTGGATGTACGCAGATCGATCTGCAAAGCTGTGCTCATGTACTGAGAAGTCCTCGGTAGCACTTCGCAAGACGATCATGCTCTGCGAATATCTGTTGTCAACGTCAGCACTACACGTACTAGATGCTACCACACTAGGGGCCATACTTCGCTCTCTTCGCTTTTTTGACCTCTATAACCTTCATGTGGCGATCGTATTGATCCCATGCCGCTTTAATGGCAGCATATCCGGCATCATACGCTCTGCGTCGGTCTGGATCGATCAAGACATCGTGTGCATCACGAAGACGCTGGAAACACCTGGTCGCCGTAATCTGCTTGGAGGGTGTTACTTTGTCCGGATGATTCTTCTTTGCTAGCTTGTTGAAGGTCGATCGAATCTGTGCCCTTGTTGCTTTCACACCGAGACCCAGTGCTCTGTAGTGATCCGGCTCGGTTGGTTCCCGCATGATCGCTCGCTACCAGACCTGGCAATTCGTGACGCTATTGAGTTATCTCTGTTCCACTGTTATTCTGTCCAATGCAGCCGCCTATTGCTGTTGCCAACCAATGACAATTGCATGAGAACATCGCAAGATCAAGACGCGGTTTGTCATGGAAAAGGAGGTCGTGGTGTAGTCGCGTTTCACGAGAGTTTGCAAGGATGCTGACGCCATGGCAACGTCTCCACAACACGCGCGACTTCACGCGCTTCGGGATTTTTCGTCGCGTCTAACATTAGATGGCATCAGATTTCGACACGAAATGGAATCGAGCAGGAGAACAACAAGAAATTGAGCCGTATTATCATTCTGTGACTACCATTCTCCCGTAGCTGTTCAGGAAGAATCTCACTCTTCGAAGACCAGTACTCTGCTCTGCTGCGTCAGGAGAGCGTGCAAAGAAAACTGACTGGTCGCACAATGCTTCAAACGCAGACCATGGCAATCCACCCCAGCAGATGTCTGTCAATATCCCCTGCATCACCTAGGCTTACTGACGCTCCCGTCTCTGCTTCTTCCTGGCCGCCAGCTTCCGCTTGTTCTCCAAGAGCCGCAGTCTGATCTCTTCTGCGCGCAGCCTGACCTCATCTTCTTCAATTGCCAGCTCCAGAGCCTTGTCATCCGACTCGTATGCATCCCTGGTCTGGTCTGATATGCCGATCACATCCTGAACAGCCTCTGACTTAATCTGATGTGTGTCCTCGTCGTCGCTATCGATGGTGATCGGAGTTGGTACTTCCACCTTGATATGCGTCGTATCATAGTCATCGTCACGCTGGCTACTGGGCTCGTTACGCAGGGGCTCGTCGGAAGGTGGCGACACGGTGCGGTGCCCCTGATCCGTCTCGATTGTTGATTCTTGGCGAGGCTCAGCGCTTCCCTCCAAGTCTTTGACGCTGACGAAACTGTTGGTGGCTTTGGCTTTGCTCATTCTGGATCTGTTGCTCATTCTGGGTCTGTTGCTGCTTCTGAGTCTGTTGCTGCTTACTCCGTCACTACCTTTGCCCTCGTAGTCCTCGTCTATCATCAGGCTGACGTAGTGTTCTAGACGTGTCAATGGTAATCCTTGCGTGACAGCTGTAGCTTTCAGACTTACCGATGGCAGTTGCAGCTTCACCTCTGTCGGCTGACAATCGTGGGCGTTCGGCCTTGTCTGCGCCATGATCTCGTTCCAAATGTTCTAGAAGACGTTGTCTCCGGACGTACTTCTGTCCACAAAGTCCACGCTTCTTGCCTGGCATTCGGCAGAACACCTCACCTAAGTGGACGATGGGGTAGCCATCGTCGTCAAGCTCGAAACTTGGAGCGTTCTCGGGTAGTGCCAACAGCTGATAGTACCCTTTGTATGCCGCGCACTTCTCGAGGCGCTTTGGAACCTCCGTGCTTGGAAACATTGTGGGCACCTTGGTGACTTCGTCGCAAGGTGATTCTGAGGTTGATGTTCGCGACACGCAAAGCGGGCGAAGTGCGGATGATCCGGGTTCGTCGAATAACGGACAGCTGCTTGCGCTTGCGTTTGCATGCACTGACATCCCTGCATCGAACCCATCTTTGTGACCTGTTTCGTGATTACCGACGTCTCTTTCACCACTCTCAATCTTGATCGCTAGTGAAAACACTGAGCATCGTCTTCCTCTCAGGAGGCCGTCCACCAATGCCTTGATATCCCGAACGACTAATGTGACAGCTTCCGATTCCTTCATTTATGCACTAGGGATCAGCCTTAATACCCCCTGCTTCGGTCCAACCACGCTACACAGTATTTCTCTCTAGTCACAAAGGCCTACTCCTGAATCAACTAAAGTCTTGCTCTAAGAATCTTCCTCCAAGCTCAACTCCTCTCTCCTTTGAAACAATTTTCCTCTCGAATCTTGACATATTTCCTCCATTACTGCCACAGCATCTCTCCATGGTCCTGGTATACCCCCAGATGCCGTCCTAATGTTCCGAGCCTAGCAATCTTTTGCTCAAGTATACCAATCTCTCACTCAAGCACAGCGACTTCACCCTGCCCCTTGGCAGAACTAGTACGAACTCGTTCTCTTGCCCAAACATGTCAACTTGCTCCATTCCCCGTCCAGACACCAACCGATTCTACACATTCATCATGAGAAAAAGGCACTCCCATCCCAGGAAGAAGAAAAAAAATATTTCCAGAAACCGAACTTTTCTTATGAAAACACAGTATGCCAGTCCCAAAGTCTCAAGTAGATTAGGCAAAGCCTGAACCGATAAAATGGTTGTCCCAGATCTGATGCTGATGGTGAAGATGAAGAGAAAAGATTACAACCTTCCCTGCCATTTGACTCCTCCCTTACTTCTCCCTCGCCAAGTGTAAAAAGATTGTTCTGCCAGACTTAAAATCTGCTGAAGCTGCTCATCACTTTTCACCGCGGCGCCTATCGAAGTGAGTCGTAGAACGCGAGTAGTTCCCTCAGCTCTGGCTCCCTAAAGCCTGAAACGTACGCCTCCCGTACGCTTCTGTCCTCCCTGTTGTGTCCGTGCTCCCTGCAGATGTGGTTCTCCAGATCGGATGTCTTGGGGAACTTCTTCCTACAGAGCTTGCGACGGCCAATTTGAGTGCGACAGTAGACTTCGCCCTTGTAGATTTTTGGGAAGCCAAGCTCGTTCATCTCGAATGCTGCTGCGCGTCGTGGCAATCTTCCGCGACGGATGTACGTAACGTAGTCTAGGCACTTCTTCGCCAGATCCTTCAGCATGTCGTTCTTGGGCTTTGGAGTGATCTTCTTGGCCTTAGAGGCTGTCTTCTTAGATCTGGCCATGGTCGTTTCGAAGACTATATACAAATAAACGTTAGGTACCTCGCTTTGCAATAATTATATGGTATGGAGTCCTTCAACTTACTAGGTCTTGATAGATATCGTTGTCGAGAAATAGTATGGATGAGGCGTGGTATAGCTGATAGAGGTAGTAGTCGAATGATGATGTGCTTGAACAATAGGGTAGTGGATGAATGGTATGATCAATGATTGCTGTGGTCGAATGTTGTCTGACCAGAGTGGGCGGATGATGGTGGTGTAGAGTCGAAGAAGCAGAGATGTCGAAAGCACCCTTGATATAGTGCTGTGCTGGTGCGGCAATCACGCCTCAAACCTCACGCTCCTGAACTGAGGAACATAAGTGAGGCATTCTCGACAGCGAAAGAGCAGGAAAGCTGAAATCACAGCTTGCATGTGTGAGCAGAACCGGTATGAGCGTTCATCGTGCCTTCCGAAGGCTTGAGGGTGTGGAGGGGTGAGTGCTTGTCAGAGTCAGCCTCATGCAATCATGATATACAGCGCAAGAGTGGTACCTTCTCTAACCAGACTGTGATCTGGTCCCGTCTTGCCAGAGGTGTAAGCAAGCAGACATTGTGCCATGTCTGATTCAGTCTGTCGTCCTCCGCGCGTATTAGCATAATTCACACCTGCCCAAAAATCCGCAGTCGGCAATGCTTCACCCATGTTGCTCAATTTCTTTCTCTATGCTCTTGCAAGTCTTGACATTGTCTGCATTGCGTAGCTTGCCTATCAGTCAGAGGCAAACGTAGGAGGAGACTCGCTTCTCTCTGTACATTGGAGTCAGCATCAAACCATTACCTGCAGCGAGAATCTATTATCGTATGCTCGCTCATCCTTATGCTTGCAAAGGCGCGGTCCTAAAGGACATTACTCAAGAATGTTTCATTCCCACAACCACACTCTCATCTCCATCTACACACAAAAGCTCAAAGGGGTATGCAACTAAGTAGGCCCTGAAAGACCGCAAATGCCCGAAACCAGACCAACGCCAGCGCCATGCTCAAAATCATCAGGCCGTCCTGTTATTATCCGTCCGTCCGAGGTATCCACAATGACACCGTGAATATGCTTCTATACAATTCCTACCAATGCTTTCTGCTCAAAGTTCCCTGTCTGGAACTGCAATGCCGCTCCTTGCCTGCCCTACCGTGAAGAACTTTGCAGGTTGTACGCCGAGCGCGAGTGTATCGAAGCGGTCGATGCCCATCGTCTGTAGTCATGTCAATGTGACCATCTTAGAGCAGTCAGATAGGAGCAGTAGGGAGACTTACATCCATGTTATTATACCCGGAAAACCAGAACCCAACCACGACCACAAGGTACGTGAATATCAGAATGCTTCCTTTGAAGTAGTTACTTTTGCCCTCACCCACGATCCAGCCGAACAGGAACACACTCAGCAAGACGACCACCATGTCCCACTGCGGGAAGATGAGCGTGAACGAGTGGTTGAGTAGCTCATCGGTCGGGATGAAGCGTCCATAGATCGCCGTGAAGAGAACCAAGCAGGGAACTTGTAGGAGTACGACCTGAAGTGCATACGATGATCCGATCTCCATGGAAAGCGCGACGTTACCATTCATGGCGAAACTGATGGCGTTCAGGAATTCGGTAGTATTGGGTACGAGGGAGAAGAGCGTGATCCCAAGGAACTTTTCTGGAATGGCGATACTGCTAAGGACGACATCGACGGTGTCGACAAGAATCTCAGCGATGACCGCATACGCGATCGTCGCAGTGAGCAGGATGATGGCTGATTTCGTGCGAGACCAGTTGGGCGCATCGTGGCCTCCATGACCTGCTTGGTCTTCGTGTACCGCGGGCTGGCCACCATGCGATGGGTCGGGAGGGAGATCGTGGTCGTGAGGATGGGCGTGCGCATGATTTGGGTCTTTGGAAGGCTCCTTATATGAGGCATTACGAGAAGCGCCAGCGATACCCGCGGTGGTTGCCATAACGCTTGTCCTGCGAGGTGCTTTCGTGGCGTCTCGAGCGGCAACCGTGGCAGCAGTCGCTGCTATCTCGGCCACTTGTTGTACGAGAGCGCGGTTATCTTCCGGACTCAGGCCTTGAACGCGAATGCTTGTGGGAGAAGTGGTGTCGCTACCTGCACTTTTGGGTGGCACAATGTGTGGGCCTTGTTCGTCGGATTTGGCAACGTCATCCCTCTTCAACATTTGAGCTGTCGATGACTGTGCAACTCCAGCCTGCTTTAGGCTCTGGTTGAGGATCCGCCGATACATCTGGCTTGACCTAATGTCTTCTCGCGCAAGGGTGCCTAAACCATCCGCCTTCTTAGCACCCCCTGTGGCCTGGTAGGTATCAGCCGATACTAAGCCGGCAGTGTACGGCATGCTGACATGCTGTTGCTGTGTTGATCCATGATGTTCCAGCTGCTTGGCCTTCTTTTCTTCTTCGGGCTCGTTGTTCCAGATGACGGATGCGTGTGTGCGCAGCGTGAACAGCAGTCCCACCACGTACGATAAGAACAGGCAGACCGTACAGAAGTAGACATAAGGGCGTACGGCCTGAACGAAAAACTCGTCGTTGATCTCCGGCGTTTGCGTGAAGTAGCATCGTCGACAATCCCGTTCTTGTTCAGAACCACGCGGGAAATCGACACACTGTCTGCAGTTGAGAATGTGTGAGCCGTAAAATTGATAGAACAAAGTCGGTCCAAAGCAACCGATGACCGCGAACAACAGCATGGTCGAGGTGACACCTGCTGACTTGACATTGAATCGCTGCGTCTTCCGCTTAATGGCACCAAAGCACATGGACAATCCCGGCAGGAAGAGAATACCAGCGAAAATGGATCCAATAATGCTCCCTTCCACAAGCTGAGCTTTGCCTTCGTCCAATGCAACACAGTACAGGAAGACCTCCACAATCGTGCTGAAGAAGGCATTGATGGTCGCTCCGACTCCCATTGAGGACTGTGCTGAGATGGAGGCCACAGCCTGGCCGATAAAGTATGCTAGTGGAATGATGGATGCAAGGGCCATGACGAAGACGAAACCAGGTGCAGTAATCCAGACGTCGATATGCAGAGTCTCATACAGCACGAAATAGTCGAAGATGACGAAGACGACCAGTCCGAGAAGGTTGATAAGGAAGATGTTGGTCCCGTCAATCGTGTATTTCCAGTACTTGATGCCGACAGCGCGGTATGTACATAGCAAGATGACACTGTCGCTGCTTCCTCGTGGTAAAGACGAGACACGCTGGTAGTGACTGTCGGTATGGAAGCTCATCGCGAGAGGATGTCGTCTAAGATGGTAAAATAGCAGTAGTGTAACTTTTCCCATGGGTATCGTGAAGACCAAAAACCAACAAATGCCGCTAACAATAAACAAGCAAGGTGTGATTAGGAGGTAGAAGGACAGGAAGAAGATGACCCGACCCAAATTCCATTGCCCACGGCCAAATAAGCGCTTCTTAGTCTTGCTCCTGGCACGTTCGGCAACAGAGTTTGATCGTCCTCTTCCAAGCAAAGGTTCGGTTTCGTTTTCCTCAAGATCTGGAACCTCTTCTCTTCGGCGGCCTATCAACGATCGGTTGATGTCGGAAGGTCCAAAGAAAAGGCGGCCTTCCTCGATGTCGCCAGCTTGCCAGCGCTCGTACTCGGAGATGTCTCTACCTTCGCCTTCATCCTCATGCAGATATGCTTCGTCCCGCTCTAGTCTGACATACTTGCCGAATGGGTAGAAAAGATAGTGGGCAAGATTTATCAGAACGCGGCCGTATTCAGCACTTCCTGAGGAGTCGGACTGCAGCAGACCAAAGAACAAGCAAATGACACCGCCCACAGCTGTGATGATGGCCAGCCACCACCCGAAGATGAGGGTCCAGAGACCGTTGAACACCCACAGCCAGCGCGAGACATTGCCGCCTGGAGCACTGTGTATGTCGCCTTCAGCGTTTCGCTGCACGGAGCGACTTTTCTTGTACAGCGCAGGTTTCCATATTCGAATACCAAATGGATGTGTTTCGTTGATGGCCTCTTGTCGGTCTTTCAGTGTAAAGCTCTCAGCATCGCTCAGATCAGCGGAATCGTCCTCGTCAGGCGAAGGAGTCTCTTCTGCTTCCTCCTCCTCTTCCTCCTCTCCCTGCAGTGTCTCTTCGGAGCTCGGCTCGCCGGCGTCGGGTGAAGTCGCGGCGGGCTGTATTTTCGAAGCAGTCACGCTCTCTGTGCCCGTCGCCTCGGCCTCCTCTTCGTCCTCTTGACTTTCGACTCGGGGAAGACTGGGTGCTGGTGGAGGTCCGCGCCGTCTTAAAGTGCTCTCCCGCCGCCGCAGTTGTCGATCGCGTTCCCGGTGCACATCGGCTTTGGAATGGCTTCGCTGCTGCCGAGTGTCCAGTTCAACTTCGTTCGCGTCATCGTCCACGGAGAATACTTCGCCGCGATGTGGTGCTTGCGTCGATACTTTTCGTAGTCCTGCCGTCGGTCGCTTGGGCGTTTGCGGTGTTGCTTGTGGAGTCAGTCGACTAGAACCTCCACCTCCGCCTCCACTTGAGCTCCCCTGCATCGAGCCTGGACGAGGCATTGGTCAGCATATGTCATAGACGGTATACTCGTCGGACAGGTAGGTAGATGTTGCATGTCGTCGTCTCCCATACCGTAGTCTTGACGTGCCCGCGGACGTCGAAGGCTGCTGTCGCCTTGGGACTGCAAGCTTCCTTGGCTGGCTTGCATGCTGGCGTAGCTCGACTGCTGTTCCTGATTGTTGCGGCTCATGGTGCCGTCGGACGATACCGATGTCCGCCTTGTGTTGGGCGCGGTGTTGGACGGGGCGGCGGCAGCGTAGTCGCGCACACCGATCGAGTACAATCTCTCGTCGGCGCTGGCGTTGTCGTCGGCCATGGTTCAGCGCGGTCGATGCGGCCAAGCAATAACAGCTCACTAGCGCCTTAAGCAGCAATTGATTAACTTCACACGACAGCGCCCAATGCGCAGGCCAAGGCCTCCCTTTTATCGCGAACTACTGCCTTGCATCGAAGTTGTCAGATGTCTCCGATCATCTGTTGCTGCGTCTGGGGTGCAGATGTAATGTCTGGAGTACAGTGGTGATGTATTGAGAGGGGAGGTTTCAGGCAGTGGTAGTGGTTGGGTGCCTCTTTGGGATCGTCCGGACCAGCAGGACGCTCCTATCAACTGCACCTCGTATTCGAAGAACGGTGGTTAGAAGGAAGTTTTGAACAGGAGTGGATTGTTAAATGCTACGCTGGGAACGCTGCAGGCTAAGTCAGTGCAAAGTACGACGAATGCAGCCTGCTCGTAGATTGCGCAAGCTAGCAAGATAAGTACTCTACGTTAGCCACAAGCACAGCAGAGAGTCATCTGAGCGACAACCTGGGTGGTGATCAGTCGGGAAGTGAGTAAGCTGCAACTAGACGAGCCAGTGAAGCTCTGATGCGGCACACCCGTCTCAAATAGTGAAGACTCCTGCCGTACATGACATGCACAATTGCCTCCTCCAGGCCGTTCTCTTCCGCCATCCCGCGGTGATCGTTGTGAGCGACGCTGCTGGTTGTTCCTTTGATCGTGTTCTGTATGCACGCTTCGATAGGCCAAGACCCGTAAGTCGCGGAAAAAGAGTTTCTCCGTCTCCGAAACGCCGACCCGGCGCTGTGCTGCAGCAACATCATCGCGTGTGCCTGACAAGTCTACGTGAAGCTCATCTTCGCCATCAACCAACACCTGCGCCATCTCATCGACGTCTTCAGCGATTGTTGCCAATATCACCGTCGGACACATAACCACATCACACTCATCTGCGAGCTTAGAAACACCACGCAAACGCCACGATGGCGCTCGACACCTTCTTCCACAACAAGATTGAGAGCATGAAGCTCGAGATCATCCAGGGCCAGGCAGTATTGCGCAGATTGGAGGCACAGCGAAACGAGTACAACAGCCGAGTGCGCTTACTGCGGGAAGAGCTCGGCCTTCTCCAACAACCGGGCAGCTATGTAGGAGAGGTGGTCAAAGTGATGGGCACCAAGAAGGTGTTGGTGAAGGTGCATCCAGAGGGCAAATATGGTGAGCTGAGAAATTCCGGTATTCGCTGTCGACAAAAACTAACGACCCTGCAGTGGTCGACATCGCTGATAACATCGACATCTCGAAACTCACAGCAGGCAAGCGTGTGACCCTCCTCTCCGACTCGTACAAACTCTCATCGCTCCTGCCGTCGTCGGTCGACCCCCTGGTGTCGCTCATGATGGTGGAGAAGGTACCTGACAGCACATACGACATGATTGGTGGTCTGGACGAACAAATCAAGCAGATCAAGGAAGTCATCGAGCTTGGTCTGAAGCATCCCGAACTCTTCGAATCGCTAGGTATTGCGCAGCCGAAGGGCGTACTGCTCTACGGTCCACCAGGAACGGGAAAGACATTACTAGCAAGAGCAGTGGCGCATCACACAGACTGCAAGTTCATTCGTGTCTCGGGTTCGGAGTTGGTGCAGAAGTACATTGGTGAAGGCTCGCGCATGGTCAGAGAACTGTTCGTCATGGCCAGAGAACACGCACCATCCATCATCTTCATGGACGAAATCGATTCCATCGGTTCCTCACGTGTCGAAGGCTCGTCGGGCGGCGACTCCGAAGTCCAGCGCACTATGCTGGAACTCCTCAACCAACTGGACGGCTTCGAGCCTACCAAGAACATCAAGGTCATTATGGCCACCAACCGTCTCGACATTCTCGATCCTGCCCTTCTCCGACCCGGCCGAATTGACCGAAAGATTGAGTTCCCTCCGCCAACGACCGAAGCAAGAGCCGACATTTTACGCATCCATTCCCGAAGCATGAATTTGACGAGAGGCATCAACCTCACGAAGATCGCGGAGAAGATGAATGGTTGCTCAGGAGCAGAGCTGAAGGGTGTGTGCACAGAGGCAGGCATGTACGCACTCAGAGAGCGGAGAGTGCATGTGACGCAGGAAGATTTCGACTTGGCAACGGCCAAGGTGCTGAACAAGCACGACGACAAGGAGATGAGTTTGAGCAAGCTCTGGAAGTAGAGGCAGCAGGGCATGTCGAAGGAGAGAGCGTTTGTACCATATTCGCATGCATCGCGTGGACTGAGCGTTCAGTGAGTCCGCACCGAACGATAGACAGTGTACCCACTATGAAATGATTCTGAAGACCGAAGCTCACTTTGACCAAAGACTGCCACATGTAAAACGGCTGCTGCATGTCTCAACCTTCTGCAGGGGTGCAGCTGGCTAGCATGTTTCATCACTTCACCTCATTGTCTTTTGCTTTCTTCTTGCACCACCACAACAACATTCAGTCCAGCACTCCAGAATCATCCGACCACAAGCACAAGATGGCAGAAGAAGATGGTCGCGCCGCAAAGCGCAGACGGTATGTGTCACCTATCGAAATGACGAATTTCGAACGCGCCGCTGACATACGCGCAGGTACACCAGCAGAATCATCAAGCTTCACGCTGGCCATGGTGATGGCGACCGCACCGTTACGGTCCACGAGGACAAATTGCGAGAGCATTCGCCATTTTTTCGCGCAGCACTCGACAACGAGCGGTGGAGAGAGGGCATCACCGGCGAGATCGATATGGCAGCTGATCTTTCCACCATCTGACAGCCTACGTTCATTGGCTGTATGATAAGGAGATCGATCAGGCTACATTCAATCTCGAAAACAACGGATTGCAGGACGACGAGCCGCCGTCCGAAAGGGTGCAGAGCGACTTTGTGTTCTTGATATCCCTTTACATGCTTGGAGAGCGCATCCAAGATGACAAGTTCTGCGATGGAGTTCTCTGCGCTCTACTTCTCGCGTACGATACAGAACTCGAAAAAAGATGGCTCCCTGGAAAGACGGCTGTTAGGGTCGCATACGAAGGCACGCCAGAAAACTCGCCCTTGAGGAGATTTCTGGTTGAGTCTTGGACTGAGGACGTGAGCTCGCAAAGTCTCCAGAAATTCTTGCCCGATTTGCCGCACTACTTCGT
Organism: Pseudocercospora macadamiae; assembly: GCA_012978405.1. NCBI lineage: Eukaryota > Fungi > Ascomycota > Dothideomycetes > Mycosphaerellales > Mycosphaerellaceae > Pseudocercospora > Pseudocercospora macadamiae. The sequence goes on from WRNY01000049.1 coordinate 189,148, forward strand.
AGCGGATATGCTCATGGCATTCAAGGATGGCACGGTCCGTTGGAGATCCGACAAGGAATGGAAGTTTCTACCATACTATCCGCGGCGCCAGAAGTGGATGAAACAGAAGTGAGGGTCTGAACGGCTTACCACAAGGAACTGAAGAGTACGGCGGGGCGGGACTCTTCAAAAGTATGACCATGACTGAGGATATTCGGAGCTGTGGTGGGCATTCACGCCCAGGGCAGCCAGGGAAGTGATACCTGAGGGAGGTGAGGCAACAAGTTTGGGTCAAGAGATCTCAACGAATGTACTCTCACCACATCTTTGTCATGAAATCCCACAAGCTCTGATTCCAACGACCACTGTTCTTACAACGTCAAATGGCAAAGTTGCAAAATCCAAACCATTCTCGTCATCTCTCTAACGGAACGTAATACCTATAATCGTTCAGATGGAAATTAGCTACAGCGCGTGCTAGTCTGCAAGGTTATAAACACACCTATCATGATAGATTTGCCTCGTCCTTGGATCTTTTGTCAGCAAAGTCGTAGTCCAGATTACCACTACGGATCTTGCTCTTCTTGCTAGCAGACCTAATTCCTTCTGAGCTTCCCTTAGCACTCATCTCAGACTTGTTGACCAGAAATCACTCTGATGCGAGAGGATCAATCACACTTACTTCCCCTTCGCTCCCTAGTGAATTCGTCCTCAAGAATCACTGCCTCCCTAACGACATTGCTCAAGTGGCATAGCGATTGATATCTCTTACGGCCTAGGTATCAGGGATGTCTATACCGCTGGTCGTATCCGTTACTACGATCGCGCTGTTCGTCGCGAGTCTCCTCAAGCTCCTAACGATAGTCGACCTCTAGTCTGTCGTAAGCTTGGAATAAAGTTATTCAATTATGCAGCGAGGATGCGAAGATCTCCTGAACAACACTTAGAATCATCCCTAATTCACGTTGACTAAGAACCTTAGCATGAACTGCCTCTATCTTCATGCTCCAACCAGGGAGACGTGCAGTAGCACATGTACCTACATGGTCCCCTATTTCCGTATGCTTTAGCCACTAGGGAAAGAAGTCCGTTACGATCATGGAAACCCCGTAGTGCGCGCATGGTCTAGCTCGAAACGACTGGAAGAGACACAAGGCTGGCCAGTCGAGACTATGAGTAGCTATTAGCGGCGCTACATCCACAGGTCAGCAGCTCGATCGTGTCTAGCAGCATTCCAGAGGGCATAGCGGTTCAGTGACTGCAAAGTCTAGTGCGCCAGTATGGATGGGATTGACCACGGCGAGACATGAGTGCTTGCGCTGAAGTGACGTAGGATCTCAATGTTGATACGGCGGAGACTTGCGTTGGAGGCAAGTGGAATCGCGTGAGCGCATTCTGCCCATTTCGATCATTCCGTCGTGTGAACCGAAAAGACGGGAAGAGGTGAGGTCGAGTCGTGAACGATTCGCAGCCGATTCATCATTGGTCCGTAAAGGATCGCGCACTTCACGTCTGCATCTGCGTTTGCTCAAATCAAAAAACATCATCTTTCATTTCAAACGCACTGGCTAGCAGTAATTGCCATATACTATACACGAAGAATCAGCTTTTCGAGTATTCAGCGCAAAATCCCTCCACTCGCCATAATCCCAAAGCTCAAGCGCCCTTTGTTTCCTTTCCCCCCTATCCTGCTAACAATTCATGCGCACTGCGCTATACTTCTACCGCCATCGAAATGCGAGTTGAGGGCGCGCGGTCGATTTGGTTTTCTGGCTCACACCTTGTTGCGACCTGAGCGACGTGGTTGGCCATCTTCGGTCGCAGCGCGCTTGGGCTCTTTCTTTTTGGTTTCTTTCTTGGGCTTGGCCTCTCCATTCGCGTCCTTCTTAGCTGGACGTCCCTTCTTCTTTGGAGCTTCGCCATTGGCCTTTGGCTCTGCTTTCTTCTGCTTCTTGGCGTCACCACCCTCTTCGTCCTTCTTTTCCTCGGAAGTCTCCTCTGCCTTGCGCTTGTCACCGGTCTCAGCGTCGCCATTCTCTTTCTTCTCTCCGTTCTCTTCCTTCTTCTCGTCCTTACCGTCGGCTTTCTCCTCGACAGTCAGCTCACTGGCTTTCTTGACCACGTCATGCCCAGATCGTTCGATATAAACGGCTGGATTGCCTGATTCGCCATCTTTTTTGACCGTATTGTTATTCTTCGTGGTCATCTCGACAGAACCCTCCTTGACCTCGGTAGCAGTGCCAGACGGCTTTCCACCTGACCAGTTCCAAGAGACTGCAGCATATTAGCGCATGCTCTCGCTCTACCATGCGAAACGAATTGCTCGATGTTGGGCGGGTGAGACTGGATGACTAAGCAAGTACTAATAGCAACGACCAGAGCTTGGGGCTAAGCGCGACAATGCGATTCTGGGTCCAAAGATGCGCTCTCGTCGTTGCTGGCGCGTCGACAAGCTGGAGGCAATATACGCGATCGCAGTGATGAAGCTTGCTCACCTTTGTCTCCTTCCTTGGGCTGGTCTGTCATTGCGACTGAAGTGGGCTGCTCTGAACGCGGCTCTTGGCGCGAAAGGTCTGGACAGTGGGTTGATGGCAGCGCAATGTGCTGAGAGCTAACAATGCGATCGCCTGATGTTTCTGAAGGTTGTGGGATGAGATGTGAATGGAATTGGGGCTGAGATCAAGTGTGAGGTGAGAAGGAGGAGGGAAGAGAGTGCCCGTTGTCGCGAGCACGGCAGCAGTACTCGAGAGGCTGGCAAGCAAGACCGGGGCAAGCACTTGAGATGGGGAAGGTTCGCGTCATGGCGTTAAGTGGCTGCCGATCCCGATGGAGTGTCTGTGCTCCTGCTTCACCTTCTTCCACTTCTTCTACAAGTCGTCCATGTCGATGTTCTGTCGGAAAAGAAGAAGAAACTATTTCAATGCAGGAACATGGCCTCCGAAGAATGCTGCGTGCCAAAAGCGGAATAATTCTCACGTGTCTTTGCTGTCCCTTGCTCGAGCACTCGACCAGGATTACCACAGGAACCCGCAACTCCGCCGAGAGAAGCTCTTTTCTTGCTTCAAATGTTACCTTTAATTCGCTCTTCAGCAGTGCCGCATCTAGCACTTGTATCTGACGGTGGACATGCCACACTTGGCATTTTTGGACAGTAGGTCGGCATTGGTAGATGATGCTCATTTGACATATTCTTCCTAATCTCATCTCCCCTGATTCCACTTCACACCCGAATGAGCTGCGCTTTCAGAAGGAGGTTGATCAGACCGGAAGAAGCGATTCGTCTTCGACTGGGGAATACCATCAAAGCCCTGTTCATATGAGGCGCAGGCGGCGTGTGATAAAGATCTGGGAGATCTGAGTTAGTGCCAGAGTAAATGGCGCCGTCACATGCAATGATTTTTGCACTGCTGCCTCACGGATACTGTAACATGCCCTTGTTCTCGCGATTATCTTATGGCCATCATGGTCCGAAGCACACCGATAATCGATGGCAGAACTGCGTCGCCTTCAGTAGGTATTGGCAATAGCAGAGAGAAAGGGGAAGAGGCATCTAAGGAGGTAAGTGGGAAAAGTCTTTGTGCCATGAGATGGCCATTAGTTATGTACATTCATCGATACCTGCGTCGCACGAATTCAGCGAGGAGGTACGCATAACGCACCGCATCCAGGATGGTGGTGACTCCCGTGCTTGTGAAATGTGCACATTAGCTGCTACCATCGACTATGTGAATGCATCGAACGAATTCCATTACCACTGCCACCCCTGTCACCACATCCATCACATTCGTTTCCTCCCAAAGATACTTGAGACCATTCTATGTCTCTGGGCGACGAGGACCTTTGTTGCGGGTACCCTGCTGACCTAAGGTCTGTCTGCGCCGATGGGCGGCAGTCGTGGTCTGAGCATAGGCACGATGGGTCGTCAGAGCTGCGATGGCTTGAAGATCCTCGACGGTGCGCTGGTGAGACGACTTGGTCTCGGCCGCCCAGCCCGTCTACACCAAGGACGGCTCTCCGGTGTCCTTCTTCGTCTGTCGATGCTTAGCCACCCTATATGCGCCGACAGCACGATGTGTGGTCAGATTCGCTATTGCAAGCTCTTGGTCGACGGCGCGCTCATGAGGAGGCTTAGCCTCAGCAGCCCACCCAGCTTTCATCGTGTGCGACACTTGGCCACCATCGCGAGCGGCAAGACTCAAGATCTTCTCGCCAAGTGGTGTTCTTGTACGAGGCGGCTTTGCTTTAGCGGCTCAAATTGAGGCAGCGAAGTAGATAGCGTCGTTGTCGACCAACTTGTCGTGTTCGATCAAGTCTTCATCGTGAGAAGCGTCCGCTGTGAAGGTTACCACCAATGTGGGCAAGGGCCTTCGGGTCAGTCGAGTCGGTTATGAGAGGAGTAATTAAGTCGCGTTGGTGCATCACGTCCTGGTACACATTGGCTAGTTGGTTAACGCCGATGTGCTCCAAGAGGACGCGGGCGCGCCTGGCAAGGTTGGCATGAGAAATCCCAATACCTGAAAGTTGGATCTCGAGCTGGCGTCGAAACTGCGGGTCCAAGTATGCCATGTTCATGCGGTTGTGCAATGCCGTAGATTGGTGAATGTCCATGGCTGGCGTAGGTGGAAGCAAGGCATACTCTGGTAGCTCCTCTTTCTCGAACCACTCATCGATGCCGGTGCGGTTTGGTGGAGATGTCGTCGACGTTGATGGCTCTGCTTCTTCTTGCTCCAGGTCAGAGAAACCGCCGAATTCGCTGGACCCATCGATGTTGACGGGGGCAGACTCGCTATCGCCGGCTGATGGGAGAGCTGTTGGAACAGGTGTTGGAAGGGGTAGACTGGCGCCGGCATCATCGTCGTCGTGGCCTGAATCGTCGTCGTCTCCGGAGTGTGGCAGACCGTAAGAACGCTGACGGTGCTTTGGAAGATGTTGCTACCGAAATGGTCTCCGGAAAATGAAGAATGCGGCAATCGAGTCGTAAGTAGATCGCAGTCGGTAAAGTTCCAGGCGGTGACCGGCGGCAGGGGAGCTTGTTGACGGTTGTCGTTTTCTTCGGTCTGGCGAAGCTCGTCGTAGTGGAGCCATAGCCGCAAGGCGCGCACGGGAACAAGTCTATAATTCGTTAGCAAAAGGAAGAACATTGAAGGACAGCAAATGAGACATGCCTGCCAACTGGTGTGTCTTCTCAATCCAAGAGCGCAGGTCTGGCAGCCACGCGTTCTTGTACCGCGTCTAGGCAGCGCTGGCGGTCCCACGAGGCATAGCATGAGAACTGCAATCTCTGCGAACGTGCCATGGCGACAGGCCGTGAGGGAGGAGCTGTAGAGGTTCACGAATGATGAAGACGAGCGGTGTAGGAGGTGTAAGGGAGATGGGCCAGCTTGATGCTGCGAAGGAGACTGGAGAAAAGAAGAGAAGGGAGTCAGCAGAAGAGATCAAAACACTGGGTATCGAAGGCAAGAGGAAGGTACCTTTGGGTGCTGTTGACTCTTGGTGAAGTCGGCTGCAGGCATGAGGACCCGCGAGATCTCCCTCCTCATGAGAAGGAGCAACAGCGGTAGAGATCTCGCGAGCGACATCCACGAGATGTCGAGAACAAGACGCGACACCTCTTAGCGCGTTGCAGGTTGGCCTGCAACCGACTTCGCCAAGCTAAACAGACAATTAGCACTGTTGATGTTGATGTTGATAGTGATGGTATTTGAAACAAGTGTTATCAGAAATCATGTCCCTTTGATGTGAGATCGGGGCGAGATCTGTGCCACACGTGCCTGCCCCAGACATCCATGGATGTGCAAAACCAGAAACTGTTCTCCAAGCCGCATGCCATAACACTGAACTGAACTGTCATCGCCCAATTATCAACGCAAGAATGCTCGCTGGCTGATTGCTTCTGGCGCTACGCCAACATGAACTTCAATTACCCACCGCCGGGTGGGGAAGCCTTGCATGTCCGAGTAAGCCTCCTGCAATTGTCGACTGCTTGTAATGTCATATTCAGAGCCGGTGGGCACGCATCGTTGACAAAACCAATACTGGTCGTCCTCAACCCAATTTTCCATCACAACCTGGGCGTGAAGCTGATTGAAGCGAAATGCCCTCTCTGGATTGGGAGCATCGAGGCGTGCGGCTGGCGTATCGATTCCCATAAGCTTGGTCATGTCGGTCGTTGTCTTCGTGTGCGTCTGAATGCCATTTTCAATCCGCACGGAATCCAGATAACGAGATTGAGCTTGAACACGCAGTGGTCTGCCGAGTTGATGTCTTCTGCTTCCTCGGATCATGGCTATGCCGGGCGCAGCCTCGGGTACCTTCTTCTGCTCGACCTCATTACAAAATGTGTCATTGACTTCTCGGCTGCACAGCTTCGCGTTATCCCGTATCAGTGAACTGATGTACTACAGAAACCGCATAGTCGGATTCCTTGTGAACTTTCGTCTTCCTAAAGAGTCATACCTGATGCGAGGTTGATGTCCGAATCAAAGCGAAGCCATTTTGTAACATACCGCGTATACAACAACACTGATCAAACAGCCCAGCTCGAACTGTAGTCCTCCAATTGCATGATCCTCTCCATCTGTCTCTTTCTGATCCCAATATTGCCGCCATCGAAGAGAGGAAGACACATGGCATCGTTGAGTAACCTTGAAAATGGCAAATCCTTGCGATAAGAGGTCCTGTCGTATCTGTCAGCATGTCATCCGTAGCATGTCCTAAGGCCAAAACTTACATTCCAACAGCCTTCATCGCCTCCGTGACCCCTACCACAGCATTATCACTGCCAAATATCTTCGCTTCGAGGCACATCTCTTTTCTTCTCTCGAAGCCGCCCTCATCAGTACTTCCACCCTGCTCTAATCCATGAAGGCCCTTCCAAGTCAACAATCTGCTAGTGTCGATCTTGAGCTTCAAACTAATAAGCAGGTCTGCAACACTCTGCCTCTCAATCAATTTCACCTTGCCACCTCTAGAGTCCTCTTTAGCGAACTTGAGTGCGGCGTCAAATGCTAATCGCATAATTGATACGCTAAATACACCGACTAAAGCCGCGGAAGCAGTGAAAGAGGTTTCAATGAGGACCGCGGCAGCTTTCCCTTCAGCGAGAACAGCGGAAGATGGAACTCGGAGGTTTATGAACCTGGAGTGAGGGCCAGAGGTCGCAGGGTGACCAGAGAGCTCGGGCTCGTCGAGGATCGTATAGCTTTCTGGTACATTCTTGGCGATGGTGTCACGGGTGACGAGTAGGACGATGATAGATTGGGACGGGTCGGCGTTGGGGTCTTGAGGGGCACCGATTTCTGGTGTCTGGCGGCAGACGATGCATTGAAGATCGGCTCCTTTACCATCCCAACCCGCACTGTTGGTGGTCCAAAGCTGTAGAAAGTTGTGAGGTTAGTCTGCATCCCATGATGAGGGAGGTCCTTCGTGATTACCTTTTCGCCATTGATCAAGTAGTCGTCACCATCTTTCGTGGCTGTGGTTTGTAGTCCTTTGCCACCTTTTTCTAACCAATTCGCTGTACCGCCTGGTTCGGAGTGGACTAGACTTGCTACTGGTTCTCCTTCATCTCCAGCTTCTAAGAACACCTTCAAATGTTCTTTTTGTAGCTTTTCATTGCCGCTCATGATCAGCGGCGTCAATCCTAATCCTGTCCTACGTATTAGCTGTCTACCTTGACCTTTGGCGTAAGGGCCATTTACCAGTGGCAGCCACAGTCAATGTCACACTAGTATCCGTGGCATACAACTCCTCGAGCACAATACTCGCATCGACTAAGGATTCGCATGTTCCGCCGAGAGGTACTGGAATTTGTCCTTTCACGAGGCCACCTGCAACCTGCAAGCATAGGTCAGTAAAAGTCTAAGGACCATACAATGTCTTGACGTACTGCAATGCGATAGAATTGTCGTATGCTCTTGAATCGCTCAGCCTGCGTGGGCTTCTGGATGTAGACCTCATGCGCTCCATTCAGCACCTGAGCCGCGAATCCCCTTGCCTCTTGACGAAGTTTGAGCTGGTTCTCGGAGAGCTTGAAATCGATCGGCATTGTGGAGATGTGCTTCTGCGAAGTTGGAGTTCTATCGATGTTGGGTTGTTCTCTTTGTGCTCTTTATTATCGTTGGTCAGCGGAATTGGACCGATGTTGCGAGGGTCTGATCTGTATCAGAGTTCTGTAGGCCTCGTATCTTATTTATCGTGAGGAGGCAGATCAGCTCCAGCCCTGCTGAAGCCCGCAAGCTCAAGATCCTGGTCGAAGGATTACGACTACGAATCAGGAAAGAGGTGGGGTTGCTCTAATTCGCGTGAAGCACTGACATTGAGCTGTCAAGTCAACATGAAGAGTAAGTTCGGTGGTCTGGAAATGTGAGAGGTCAATGCTAGAGATACCAGAGTGAGTAGTGAGGTACATCTCATGCAGGGACGGAGCTTGAGCAGCTCGCTGTATCGTGGAGGCGGAAGACTTCCGAGATATGCATCGCACACGAGCTCAAAGTGTCCTGATATCTCGCCTGTCCTGCTCCAGCCATTCGCCAAAAGTGCGGAATGACAGATCGAGCATAATTGGCTCGAATTGAAACCCATCTTCTGGATCCACGGGAACCTGGTTTCCGGATAAGGTCAATCTTGTCACATTGCTCTCTACTCACTATGCTTGCGTTCTGCGCCGATCAGGCACAGGTCACTTTTGCGCCTCTATACTCTTCGACCGATTAGCAGGTCGATGTATGCATGAAGCATGTGATGCTGTAGTGAGCTGGCTTCCTTCGTCATTTTCAGACTCCTCGCTGTAGTCAGAGTGCTCAGTCAGACTGTCCTTCTGTCTGACATAACGCGCACAATGCTTCCAGGGCCAGCCATATCCACCAGCTTTTCGTGCCAGCTGAGCAGTACACTCATGGCCTGCCCACCGCCTTCACCACCACCAAAGTTTCTGCCACCAATCTGGGAGAAGCCTGTCGCTTGCGGTGTGATATTTCTCGTCGGCGTTGAGTGATTCGCTGCAGGTGCGTTCTGTGCCATGCCCTTGTATAGGTATTTCATCAAAGTGTCGCAAACCTCGCTGCCACCTTCTGATTGATATATGCGCTGGAGGATAGGTGTCATCTCCGCTTGCCGTATCGATTGTAAAATCTCAGTGACTGTGGTCAGGTGTACTTGCTGCACAGATTGCTCAGTATCGTCTTCTGCTCTTTGCGTGTCTCTAGATGATGCTGCCTAGACCTACCTTTCCCTGCTCGTCTGCACCATAAGGTGGATTTTCCAATGCTCCTCTCAGCGCACCTTCCGCGTTCCCTCCACGTAGTAACTGCCGTATCTGTCCAGCCAAAGTCTGCACATCTGCGGTTGATACAGGCTCCACGGCCGGCGTGAGCGAAGTGAGATCGAAGTTGGCGGAGGATTCGGGATCTAAGGCGTCGACGTCGACGGTTCGCCAATTGATTTGAGCCATGTTGTCGGATTATTTAAAAGCAAGAGGTCGTGAAATGGTGAGTTGTCAATTGATCTGTTCTCGTCCAGGTAGAAAGTCGACAGCTGCAACCTGGGCAATGCGTAGGCACGATGATGTGGGGAGGCTTGCTGGCTGGCGTGGATGGATGCAATGTCTTGGCAGCGGCAGGGGTCTCTCTGCCGCCAGCCGAAGCACAGGTCGCGACGCGGGAAACGCGATCGACGTGAATGAATGATCAGAACAATACATTGGCACAAATCTTCAAACTTCACTTGCATTGGTCGCATGTGACAATCTGGGCGTTATGGACACACAGTAAACATTTGCGATCTTGGTCAACCAGCTTTGCGCCGCGTACGAGCCCCCCAACACAACATCTGATTCCGGATCGACACACCAGACTTCCGCGCGCCTCCTGCGACATTGGAACCATGGATAAGGTTCGGGTACACGACGAAGATATAATGGATTCTGCCTCTGCATCCGGCTCAGATATCTCCAATTTGAGCGCCTTGAACGCGACCGAGACTGATGATCTGGGCCGGCGCATCCTCGAGAATCAGCGCGAAGCACAACGAGCGAGGCGAGAGAATCGACCCTTTTGGAGAGCCAAGCCTAGACCACGAACCACGATCCCCATAGAAACACTATCAACCACTAGAGTAGCAGACCCAGGTCATCAACGAACCGCGAGTGCCGGGAGCAATAAGTCGGATCCGCCATTGAACGTCCCACGAGAATGGGGCAGAAGAGCGAAGAGGCGCACCGATTGGGCTAGGAGACTCGACTTGGATGATGATCAAAAGAACACAGGACCTCAATTGCACAAGTCGGATGACGACTCCATTTTCCCACATAGGACGTTGTATACTGGAGACGACAATCCGCTATTGAGTCCTGGAGGCGTTATGGCCTCGCTTGAAAACACCCCACCCTCGATGCGCAGGCGAAGGCAGATGTCCTCGCCCTCATCACTACATCATATGAACACTACACTACAACCAGCATTGGACTCGGAAGACATCGAGTTCAATGACGCATCTCTACTGGTGTCGACCCCGGCGGTCAATCATCGAAATCGCAAGATTGACTTGCTCATGCGAAAAGAGATTGAGGTCGTCGAGAAGCAAGCAGTGACTAGGAGGAGACTGAGTTCGCTTTCTCGGGAGACATCAGAAGATAATCGACCCGGGAGCGCTCCTTCGGGTGATCAGAATAGACTAGCGAGACGAAGGAGGAGTAATCTCAGTGACAAGGAGAATGAGCCAGAAGACACTGGCACCTCAAAGCCTGCAAACCAGCCGTTCAGGCAGACCCGAAACTCGCAGCACGGACGTAATGATAGCATAGCACTGCTACGCAAGCTGGCTCGAGTATCAAGCATGTCACCTAGTCCTGCCCGGGACATGCAAGAAGAGAGAGGAGCTATTTCAAAGGATCCGGCTGTCCCTGTTGCTGAACAATCAAGATGGAAAGATTCGGAAGGACGAACAGACTCCCGCAGAGTGCGCATCGACGAAAGCGCCAAGAAGGATGAAGAAGTCGTCGATCTCAACGCACCTGCAAGGTCTCGAGAGCCCAACCACTCTACAAAGGATCCTCGACGCGTACTCAGCGAACCCTCACATCCAAAGTCGGCCTTGGAAGCGGTAGTACAAGAAGCGAGAGAGAAAGGCGATCCTCTAATCGGAGAGAATACACTTGCCTCACTTGAAGACATTGTGCACCCTCCTGACGCGACCAACTCTACACTGAATATTGACACGAATGGAGCGTCGTTTGAAATGAAACACGACCATAATGACAAGGAGCCACTTACACAGGCTGAGAAAGATCGAAGGCAGGAAGATCTTGCGCTCGAGAACCTCAACAAGCGACTTCGTTCGACACGATCGACCATTAGGGATGCGAATCGCGGCTTGCGACGAATTGAGAACCGCATCGAGGCAACTTCAGAGAGCGAAGCCGAGCACGATCGAGTAGCGGTCACTTCGGTGAAGGCTGAAGGCAAGTCGGAAGATTGGGCGGCTAATCTTCCTCCCTACACTGATCACAATAACCGCACTATCTGCCAGCATTGTGGTGGATGTTACACCTCTGTTTGGCGAGGCCTATGGACTGAATTTCGAGAAAACTTTTACACATGGGATGGACCCAAACAAAACCGTTTACGACCTACCTGGCTTGGCTGGACCATCATAATCTGGTGGATCTGGTACATGCTCGAGTCAACAGCATCAAGTTATTTTGCATATCATTACGACGCGTATTTCCCTTTTGTGATACCCACTCTGCTTTTGCGGCCTTTGGAACCTGTTTGGAGACCTGTCCTGGATCTATTTGTTTGGTGTTGGAGAGCTGTGTTTGGTACAGCAAGGCAAGATGGAAATTGGCGAAGACCGCCTAGTAAAATTAGCCCTCAGGCTGGGCAAGAGAAAGTGATGGCTGGAGGGGAATGGATTGGAACCGCTGCCAAAGCTACGGCGTCTGCGACGAGAAGGATTGTTAATAGCGCCAAGCAGGCTGTGGACGATGTTGGAAGCATGTGGGATGATGAATACTTGTGAGGAGGAAAGACATTGGGAGGAATTGCGCTATAGTCGCAGAGTCATTATTAGCTCCACGGAACGGGATGCATCCACGTTCGTGCTCTCATGAAAGTGAAGGGAGAAGGAGATATGTACCAAGAGTTGTACAAAGAATGGACGAGTTATCGAGTGCACATGTTGACTCACATCACTCAAGAAGGCCATTGACGATGACAAAGGCAAGCACTCCGAGACCGACAGAGACATACATGAACATCGGTGGCCTACGCAACCAAGACAAGCTGCCTGGCTAGCAATCGGAACTTGTGCTGTAATGAAGCTGCGTAGGTAAGCTGTCGCTTGTCCAAAAAGTATGGCGGCAACCCACGACATGGCTCCCAGTCTGCCTCCACGCAATCCAGCAAGATTGGGTAAGAAGAGTCCCCGATCTAATCAAGTCTCGGTCTACCTAGTCAGCTCAAGTGACGCAGAACTCCGTCAAGCTAGTAGGACTGCTTTGGTAGCTGCTTCACCTCCTGCGAAAGTACCCCAACTGCCGTCACAGAGATATGACCACATGCGCGAATGGTCCAAGTTGAAGAAGGATGACAACGCAGATCCGCCTGAACATTGGCAGATTAAGCATATTCGCGCATTAAGGTCTTATCCGAGCTTTGTCAAAGACTTGCTTGAGGAAGTTCAGCATGGTGGTAATGCAGCACAAGCACAGCCTGATTCTCCACCAAGCTTGACTCGAACTCGGAGAGACAGCGCAGTTGCACTCGCTCAGAACACTACCTGCGTCGGGGTCAGCGAACCCACGAAGCGCAATGTCGACTTTTGGGGAGGTTCACATGTTGAGATGACTGCTTGGAAAATACGTCTGGCCAACCAAGAGTCGACAGCTCGACCGAATCCGCAAGCTGGACAAGAGATCGCACAAACACCGGATGACAGGAGTCGACGTGGCAGTAGCATGATCAGAAACATCAGAAACTCCTTGACGAAGCCAGTCCAACATAAGTTGAAGAGAAGGAATGCGTATCAAGCGTTGAATGTGCACTTCTAGGCAGGACATTCACTATGCTATTGTCCAGTGCCATGGTGGGCTGTGCACACTCGCTAGCAATAGATAGCCGTGCAAGTGAAGAGAAGTGCCAACTCACCCTGCTTTCGTAGTCTCCTCTATCTCATTTCACCCTTCGACCTTCTGGATTCAGACTCATCGCAACTGTCAAACCTCTTCCTACTGCAGAAGCAAATCCTTCGTCAGATCTCATATCGTAGCCTATGCGAAACATCAGTGTCAAGTCAACGGGCCAAGCTGGTACTGGCCTCGGTGCGAAGAAGAAGCACCACCATCACGCAAACATGGTTCGCTCTCGCATGTCTCAGACACCGGCTCTCAACCCGTATGCTAACGTCAGCAACTCCGACAATGAATGGCCGGACGACATCTACGATCGAAATCGAAGGGATGTTATCGCTGCTAGAAGTCATCTCCAAGCTGTCTGCGATCGTGTCGAGATTGGAGTCGAGCTTGCTGCCCCAGAGCGCCTTCGAAAGGCGGAAGCGGAGATTCGGACCGCAAAGGCTGGATCGAAATTTACTCTTTGGAGGCGACAATTCATGAACATCAAAAAGGTCTTTGGAGAGGTGAGAAGAGACTTTCACGCTCGTTGCTGGTTGATCTGAGTCGAGTTGAGAAGCTTGGTGGCTTCCGTTTGCAAGAATTCTGCGCGACCTCTACAGCTTTGAGCCGGCTTCCTGCTTGTTATGCCTGTACTCATAATGCCAATCGCTTCTCGCTAGATCAGCTCTCACCTGGTAGTTCTCTTCTGCATCTTCAACGATCTGCATGTCTACGTCAACAACAGCCATGCCTTCAGCGCAGCTTCCAAGTCGTGTTAAAGCACCTGCGTACGGAACACATATCTGTGAAAGACCTGCATAACCTTTGCCCGGCGGTCCGCCTGCGTTGGCAAATACGATAGCTATATGTTGATGAGTCAAGAGGTTGTGATGTAAGTCGCATTTGAGGACTCACCGCATGTGTTTTCAAAACATCTCGCTGTGAGCATTGAATCCAGAAATAAGCCTTCGCTGACTGGATTTATCGCTAGACCAGCTTTACTACAATCGGTCAACGTCCAGAAGGTGGGAATAATGATCATCTTGGCGCCTTTTGATATCATCTCTCTGAAGGCTTCTGGGAATGCCAAGTCCCAACATATTAGCATTCCGACTTTTCCTAGAGGTGTGTCGAAGACTGGATGTTCGTCCATAGAACTTGAAGTCAAGTGAAGTCGTTCAATAGGGCCCCAAAGATTCTTCTTGACGTATTTTCCGGCAATAGAACCCGTGTTTGTTATGAAATATGCCACGTTTAGCAATTTCTCATCTTCTGCGTTCTCATTGTGCAGTTCGACAATGGTGCCTGGAACGATGCAGATGTTGCATTCCTTGGCAAGAGCGATGTAGCCGTCCAGATACTTCTTCCAGTGCGAGCAAGCTTCCTTGAACTTGTCATCGTGCGGGAGCCAGTTCAAGAGATGATATTCCGGTAGGACGGCCAGTTCGGCTCCCTGTTTTGCTGCAGCACGAATGAAGTCGCACGCTACTTTGAAGTTGCGTTCCATGGCCATGGGCTGTCGTGGTCCTCAGCTAATGGTCGTGGCTTGGAGGGCACTAGAAGGATCTACCTTTGGCCACATCTGAATCACGGCTACCCTGTATACTGGTGCCATGTTGTCTTTGCGTTGGTATGCTTCGTCTCTCGGCTGTAGTCTTTCAATGCTTGCCATGGAGAAGTGGTGGTTGAGGTTGGAGTGGGATCAGGAAAGACGAGAAAGGAACTGAAGAAGAGTCCGTCAAGTGAGTATTATCTACCAATTCCAACCTACTATTCAGAGGCGATGATCTGTCGAGGTTGCACTCCGAGGATGAGGATGCGATGCGTCGTTGGCGTGCCAGATCCCCCCGCTGTCGCGAAGGAAGGCGCGCCGACACGCCAAGACTTCGCTTTCCTGGTCGTGGGGTCAAGAAATTCGCCAGCGGCAAGAACATCACCATCGCAAGCATTCGACAACGGCAACGATGAGCGTGCGACAGGCGCCGACTTACCAACAGAGCGCGCCCGAGCGGCCGCTGGACGACGATTCCGATGTCGAGGAGGAGGCGCTCGCAAACGACTTCCGCGAGCAGGCCGGCTATGCAGACGACGACTATGGCCTCGAGCAGACGATATCCATGGGAGTCGGCACCCAAGACCTGCAGGCTCAACTACAGGCAGCCGCCACGCCTCTCGAGTATGGCGCATCGGTCGAGCAGAAGATCCAGAGCTACGATAGCTACTGCAACCTCTTCCACTACATCTTGAACAGCGATGGACCCGTGGATATCGAGCCCCCTTCGGTAGGTTGGAGAGGGGATTATGCGACAAGAGAAGATACTGATATTGCTTACAGTACTACTGGGCTTGGGACGTGATCGACGAGTTCATCTACCAATTCAACGCATTCTGCTCCTTCCGCCATCGCCTGGCTTTCCAGCAGAACTCATCAAACGCCAGCGTCAACGAGGAAGAGCTTGTCGTGCTGCGCGAGAATCCAAACACATGGGGTTGCTACTCCGTCCTCAACGTGCTATACTCGCTCATCCAGCGATCTCAGATCAGCGAACAGCTTGCGGCTAGGAAGCGCGGCGAGGATCCCGCACCGTATGCTGGCGAGTATGGAAGCCGGAGTCTCTATCAGATGCTCGGGTATTTCTCCATAATCGGCCTGCTTCGCGTGCACTGCCTCTTGGGTGACTTCAGTCTCGCCCTTAAGACGCTCGACGACATTGAGCTCAACAAGAAGGCCATGTTCGCTCGTGTCATGGCTGCCAACTTCACCACATATTACTACATCGGATTCTCGTACATGATGATGCACCGATATGCCGATGCCCTCCGCGCATTCAACCACATCCTCATCTACGTTTCAAGGACCAAGAACTTCCAGAAGGGTGCGCAGTACGACAGCATCAGCAAGAAGAACGACCAGATGTACGCTCTTGTCGCCATTTGCGTTGCTTTCTACCCGACCAGACTCGATGACACCATCCACACGGCGCTGAGGGAGAAGTACGGCGAGCAACTCACTCGCATGCAGCGTGGTGGCCCAGAGGCGCTGCCAATCTTCGAGGAGCTCTTCCGCGCCGCCTGCCCGAAGTTCATCTCACCAACTCCGCCAGACTTTGACAACCCGCACCTCAACCCAGACCCAGTTGAGCACCATCTCCAGATCTTCATGAACGAGGTCAAGAACAACATTTTCACACCGACCGTCCGAAGCTACTTGAAGCTCTACACTACCATGGATTTGACCAAGCTCGCTGGTTTCTTGGAGGTCGACGCTGATACTCTCCGCAGCTGGCTCTTGGTCAACAAGCAGCGGAGTAGGCAAGTGCGCCACACCGAGGGTGGTCTGCTAGAAGGCGATATTGTGAACTCGAGCGATCTCGACTACGCCATGGAAGGCGATTTGATCCACGTTTCGGAGGCCAAGGTTGGTCGGAGATTGGTGGACTGGTACCTGCGAAACCTGGCCAGGACCTACTAGAAGGTGATTAAGCGCAGCTATGAAGGCTCACGGCGTTCACGGAGCATGATGAATGGGAGGGCCAAATGAGGCACTGGAAATGCATAGCAGGGCGTTTGCTAGGCATGAATGAGGAACGTTTCCAGCAGGGATTCTTGAGCAGAGATGTCCTGGAATGAATCAAAATATGATCAGAACCTGCAAAACGTACTCATCTCGTGAGCAGTGCCACGGAGATTCTGTCTCCATATTTGCATTAGATGAAAATTTTGACGCGATGATGGCCTTGCATGTGGGTAATGGTCGCGATAGCTTAGACCATTCACGCAGCAGAGCAACGTGCTGGCCCATGGTAAATTATTAAACAACCGTGATAGAAAGACATCGTCTTGATCTTAGTCTGTGATTCGACGTAGTCAATCGTCATGTTTACGTGTTCGTACCGATAATCGAGATCGTTCGGAAATTTAAGATGGAGGTGTACGAATACGCGTGAAACAAAAGGCGTGAGAATATGTGTGATAGTGAATGTGACTGACATCATGAGTCATGTGTCGTTCTCTCAGGCTTGGTATGAAGTGTTCAAGGGTCAGCTTGTCGGCATATGTAGATTCTACATAGTCCATTGCCGTCCATATGAGGGATCATGCGGCTTCCGAGTGAAGTAATCTCCATACGCAAGTCAAACAAGCCTTTTCGGAGACCGGTCCTGCTTTAGCAAGTACGGCTTGTTCCTGAATCTGGTGGCCGCACCATGGCTATTCCTTCATCCATATGTCAGGGCTGCAAATCCTTCAGCCACGCGTAGTGACCTCCGCACAGCTAAGAATTGCAGTCGAACAGTGGAGCCCCACACTTGGATTTCATGTTCCAGTCTCATGCCTTCTCGGCCGCTCGAGCTCGTCCTTGAGCTCCTGAACGGACATTGGCACTTTCAAACCGGCCCATCTTTGCTGCTCCACTGATGCAAAGCCTTCCACGCTTCGCAGTGCTACGACGAGGAAACCTAGTTCTTCACGGTCGACGTCGAAAACCTCCCACCATTCCACTTCTGGTAGCTTAGTGCCAGTCTCTCTGGCAGCGAGATAGATCGCTGCGGTCGTAAGTGCCGATGGCTGATGCGTAAGGTACAACAGCTGCGGACTCAGTAGCGCGCTGTTGAGATGTCCGAAAGCTGTTTTGGCCACAAGTGATCCATTACCAGATTGGAATACGTCTAAGGTCTGCAGGTAGTTGATGCATAACGTATGTGGAAGTGCGACATGAGTCTGGAATCCAAGAGTGCGCAGTATTTGCGCTTCACATGCATACATGGAGGCTCTGCTTGTCTCATATTGACCTTCTGAGAGATGCCAGGACGAAGATAGCTTATGCTCCGAATCTGTAGACAGGTACTGACCAGGTTCCAGGCTCGAAAGATATCGAAATGACGTTAGGAGCTGTCGCGGACTCACAGGGGTCGAAGAAGGCTTGGCCGTGAGGTAGAGAGATGCAGCAGCGACATCCTGTGTCATTGTCAGTCCGCACTCCGCCCTCTCTGACGCCATTCGGGTCTTGACGTTAAACCCTTGCTGGTGAGACATACCTTTGAGTCGTTCTCTAACAGACTTCCGCCCTCAGCGCCGGTCCAGAAGCGCTGCAACGTAACAATAGCTTGTGCTATAATTTCTTGTGGGAGCCGGAGCAAGATCCCAGCCGCCTGGATTAGTCGTGTGGTTTCGAACCGGACTGAGTCCTCGAGTTCTTTCGGTACTCCATCAAGTTGGCTTGCAGACACTTCCAGTTGGCTTGAATTCAACAGCGGGTTGACAAGGTGCGATAATTCCGATATAGAAATTGGCGCCATAGCTTTCGAGTGTGAGGTTCGAAAGTAGACTTCAGTGGTTGTTGACCGCTCCGCTGAACTGACGCCGGCCCGTATAGAACTGTGGCTATTGCTTTGAGGCGTCAAGGCTGCAATAGCACGCGATACCTATGTAGTGTGCTATTCGTATTTGTAGGGAAACGCGAGTTCAGTTTTAGGCGCGCGCTCTGAGTAGCTTCGTGGCAAGAAAGCGGTACCAGATTTTCTTGCTCGTGCGCCACAACCGTGAACGTCAAGTGGAATCCACGAATGTCCTAGGAGGGTAAGTATTCTCCTATACAAAGAGAAGTTTCTCGATGATTGGAGCAGGAGATGTTTCGAAGTAGACGCGACTACTGAAAGACCCACTTTTCCGGCCCGTGCTTCACGCCAAGAAAACTTAGTCAACCTCACTCTTTGAAACATCTTCTGTTTGACCTCACGACAGCCCCGAGATCGTGCAGTCCGTCGAAATGAACAGGGACCGCCGAACTCGCCTCCAGAGCGGCTCTGAGGCCATCCAGAAACCGTCCTGCGACCTCGACTGGATCGAGTTCGTTCGACCTGGTTTTGATGGCGCGTCTGAGAATCGTGATGGGCCTTGATGGCAAGAGTGCCGACCGAAACGATCCACATTAGTCCGCATCGAAGGACGTCTAGACGGCTAGTGCTCAAGATGGGAATCTGGTAAAGGGTACCTTCGCTCGAGAATGCTGTATAAGAGGTAATGTCCCTTGGTTTTGCTTCCTGTTCACTCATAGCCACAGCCTTTGGCATTGCGATCGTGTTTCTTGTTACTCACTTTGTACATTCGTTCAGCTCTGCGAGCATTGCATTTGGTTCTCTCACTGGTCTTGACGACTACTTTTCCCAAGGACGCCGGGTAGCGTCCAACCTTGAAGCGTCTTTCCTTCAAGCTTTCTCAACAAGCTCATCAGCATGAAGTATCTTTCTTGCCTCGTGGCTGCGGCTGGCATGACTGGCATCGCCGATGCATCGCCAAAGCTCAACCCACGTCAGGCAGATCCATCCACATGCGCTTGCAACACACCAAATGGCTACACAACACGCACAATTACAGCCACCTCTACAGAGACCGAGACGGTCACCCACACTCAGACTGCTATCTACAGCTCTGGCACACTCATTTCCCCCACCGGGTCCAGCGGCGGTGGTTCACCTCCGGGATATGGAGGAGGCTCCTCAATTACGGAAGCAGCTTCGAGCACTGGTAGCGCATTCACCCTTCCTGGCTCATCTGGTGCCTACTCAATGTCTATTGTAACGATTACAATCACAAATCAAAATGGTTCGCCATCGGTAGTGGAGTCGAGCACAGTCGTTCCAGCCTCAAGCAGCACTGCTGGACCACAAACTACCGGAAACAGTCCACCATCATACAGTTACAGCGTGATTACTGTGACCGTGACCAATGGCGGATCCACATCCGTAGTTCAGTCCAGCACTGCAGTTCCAATTAAGCCCACAAATGCACCATATTATCCCATTCCAGGCAATTCCTCGATTGTCTCGCCTGTTGGCACAGGGACTGGCATTCCCTATCCGCTGTCGTCGAGCTCGGGCTATGGTGGAATCCCTGGCTCTGCTAGCGGAAGCGGGTTCTCAAGCAGCGAGGTCTCTCCAGAGTCTACTTCAGTCCCTCCCGGATTTATGACTACAGCGATCACTACGACATACGAGACGACTTGTCTGGCAAGCAGCGTCATCACTACTAGCGGCACAACATTGACCACGACCTACGGCTTCTCGACAACATCGACTGTCACTTCTACCATACAATCAACTATCACAATACCAGGCTCTACTCCGAGCAGCACTGAAGTATCGCCCACGCAGACAAGCCCACCTGTATATACGGTGACAGTCTCTGCGTCTGGGAATGCGCCGCCTGTTTACGAAACAACACTTTACCAGACCGTCAGTGTTTCTGAATCTTCCGGCATCCCGCAGTATTCCACATCGACTGTGGTTCTGACTTTGACACGCACGAGACAATCTACTGTGACTGTCCCTGGCGGCAGCTCATCTGTTGTCACTCCATCAATCTATACTTTCACCACCACGCTTGGTAATTCAGGAACAAGCGTTCAACCGACCGGCATTCCAGGCTCCTCATCCTCTTATGGCTTCAATAGTAGCCTTATTAGTCCCACGACAACTGGCGCTGTCACTTCCCAGCCTGGAATGTCGTATTCGACATCGACTGTCTTTGCCACAACGGAGTTCACAATTACTTCCTGTGCTGAATCAGTGACGAATTGCCCAGCTGATAGCACAGTTGTAACAACTAGCACAATACCCGTGTCGACTACTCTTTGCCCCATTACATCTTCGACACCTGGCTCGCCGATTGGAAGTACCGGCTTTCCATCTTACAGCTCAAACAGCTCACTAGCCTCACCTACTCAGACTTCCGTGCCAATCCCACCACCCGGATCTAGCTCTACAACCCGGCCTTTCACGTACACGTTCTCTGCCAACAGCTCCACGCTCTTTTCGCCAACTGGCACAGGAATCCCGGTACCTCCAGCTGGCTACTCGTCAGGTCTCTCCAGCTCGACGGAGATCAGCCCAACCGATACTTCTTCAAGCTCGCTGCCGCCTTATCCAACTTCGAGTTCCACTGAAGTGAGCCCTACGTCCTTCCCTGGCACTGCACCCGGGTATGGCTCAACATCCTCAAGCTCCATGCAAGCAAACGCTACTGTTTCTTCCTCCAGCTCGCTACCACCACTCCCCAGCACTACATATTCAAGCTCGGCTAGCTCGACCGAGATCTCACCAACGCAGTCGACGCCAACGTCTTATTCGTTCACTTTCTCTCCGCCCAATAGCACAGCTGTAGGGCCTACAGGCACTGGACCAAGCAGCCCACCTGGTTATGGAACGATTACTGTTTCTCCGATCCCCTCCTCAAGCACTGAGGGCTCACCAATCGGTTCAACAACGTCAGTACCGATAGTTCCACCAGGCTACGGAAGCAGCAGCTCTAGTTCCAGTATCTCAGTTCCATCGATCAGCAGTACTGAAGGGTCTCCAATTGGCTCAACAAGCTCAGCAGCAATCCCGCCGGGCTACGGAAGCAGCAGCTCCAGTGCCACTACCTTTGTTCCCACAATCAGTAGTACTGAAGGGTCGCCAGTTGGTAGCTCAACCACAGCCCCCGTGCCACCCGGCTATGGAGGCAGTAGCTCCAGTTCTGGTATCCCTGTACCATCGACCAGCAGTACTGAAGGATCGCCAATTGGCTCTACGAGCGCGCCACTCCCACCAGGCTACGGTGGCTCTTCTTCAAGCGTATCCGTGAGCACAACCGTCTCGGTCTCCCCAACTGCGACCACCACTTCCATTCCAGGCTATAGTGGCACATCTATCTCGCCTGTGCAAACAACAAGTCCGTCCGCACCTGGTTATGCTTCTCAACCTCCAGCTCCTTCATGCACGTTCTCTCCAGAATATGGAAGTGCTCTCGCCGGCCTAGCAGCATCTTTGCCACAAGGCTCTCTCGACAAAGTCATCCCGAAAGCTGCCGTTGATGGTGTAGTGGCCGGTCTCTTCGGCAAATTGAAAGGAGCTCTTGGCGGTGCTGCCCAACTTACTGGTTCTTTGCCAACCGGCCTTCCAAGCACTTACGAGACTGGAACAGGCGAGTCCATGCCGCTCACTTATGAAGGTGGCATGACGCTAGGAAACATTCTTGATTGGTGTGGATATCTCACTACCAAAGCATATTCCAATGCTGGCGGCGTCGTTCAGGGCGCAGCTTCTGCCGGTGCTGAGGGCAACTTGTCGGGCTACGTATCGTTCAGTATCAGCGGCAAGGTTGGTGCGAGCTTAGGCGGTTCTTTTGGCGCGTCCATTGGCGGTTCTGTCGGGAAGAGAGCCCATCCTCGCGCGCTTCGCATTGATTGAAAAAGAAGAAACATGTGATAAGCATGCAGACATATTTCCGGCCAGTCGGTGAAAGGTTTCAACTGTGCTGGCCGCGGTTCACTCCTTTTAACCTTCGGCAACATTCTTTAACAGACGCAATACCCAGGCGCAATTAGGGAAGATGATATGGTGGTGTTCAGAGTGCATTCACCATATGTATAAATAACATTGATGATATTGATGAACATGAAAATAAAATCGTTATTGGTTTGTGGCTTGCTACACGACGCTTTCTCTTTTCCGTGTCCCAGTTTTCCTGGTATCGTGCCTAAAGCGATAACATGTTATCGTTACTATTTTAACAGATCTATAGCCTCACGATACGCGTGGTATCCAGCA
This sequence comes from Pseudocercospora macadamiae, assembly GCA_012978405.1. Lineage (NCBI taxonomy): Eukaryota > Fungi > Ascomycota > Dothideomycetes > Mycosphaerellales > Mycosphaerellaceae > Pseudocercospora > Pseudocercospora macadamiae. The sequence goes on from WRNY01000049.1 coordinate 211,825, forward strand.
GACTACTATGTAAAACAGGAGCATCTGTAGAACTTCCATCGTAAGCATAAGTGTCCAGACTTTGCTGTCCAAAGCAGCGTGTGCGTGTCTCGATGCTCATCGCAGTGCCAACCGCTTTGTTCGTGAAGTCGGAGACAGTCGCAGATAGAAGCAAAAGGCTTCACTTGCATCATTAGTGACTATGGCGGCGGGAGCGAAGTTTTGGCATTGCCGTAGCAACGGCAGAGCGTACAACATCATAGAGTATCATTGAGCAAGCTTAGCTGCCGACCAGAGTTCAAAATTAGGACTTTATATGGACACAACATGTACGACAGTCTGATGACAATGGAATTGATAGGATGAATAGTTAATCATGCTACCTAGCGCCATCGAGCCATTACACACGTCAGTACCAGAAATAAAGTCACGATACCGCTGTGTCGACGATGACCATTACTCCACCCTGGACTTCTGTTGACGGCTGAGTCTGTCCTTAGCCTTCTAGTGGGCACGCTCCCTCTCGTAGGCGATAGCGAGGTGATTTTCCTTGTCGGTGCGTTGATCCGGTGGCTTCTGGTAAGCTGCGAGCTGCTTGGCTCTACGATTGCGAGCATTGTCGTTATCCTTGACTCTGCATCGATCAGCCATCTTCTCGCGGTGTCGATGGGCGAATTTCTCGATGGCGGTCTGGGGCTGGGTGGCTACGAGGGTGCTGACGACGCTGTTGGTGTTATGTCTCACTCCAATCTGACTTTGTTCAATGCGGTCCTGTCCCATTACAGTACGTAAGTGAGCTGGAATACCAAGGGCAGCCTCCGTCAGGGCTTTGATGTCCACGGGCGGGGTGGAGTAGGGTCGACCATTAGACATGGCCAATTCGTGGTATGGTCGTGCGAGAAGATAGTCGATTTGGGCCTGTGGTAGGTAATCCAGAGGTCCATGAAATCTGCGGCCTCGCCACTTCTCGCCACGACGAAGGGATGCAAATGGACGACTTGCGAGCTTGGGTGCCTTCTTCGGGTTATCGAGTGCTTCAGCGTAAGCGGTGTATTCGGGATCATCGTATGTCATCCAGTCCTCGAATTTTCCGAAGATCGATGGTCCAACGTTCATGCCATTAGGTGGGTATTGAAGGTCAGCGTCATCAGGCAGCCAGCATTGCATCAGTTTGGGTGGCAATGTCTGAAACTTTAGCATGACCGCAGTCTCTAGCATATCCACTAGCAGTGCTGCCCATTCTGGTGGTATTATGTGAAGAAGAGGTTCGAAGAGGTCAGGGTTCGGAGCAATTGCCACGAAATGACTGACGCGACTCTCAGGTGCCGCACGCCAGTAGTGGTAGGTTCTCGTACGTCCCTGGTGCTCGCGAAATTTGAGGGCGTCAGCATGTTCCTGCATACGTTTGGCGAGCAGGAAGGTACGGCCGTTGTAGAGCTTGAGATATGATGGATTATCGAAATCCGTGAGGACGTTGATGTAGCATGAGAACTGTCCACTCTCAAGATCCCCACCAATCTGCTCAAGGGCGACGCGGTCGGTATACAGCCCGTGAGAAGTGATGCGTGCAATAGCGGCGGTGCTGAAGATGTTCTGAACGAGACGGTAAATCGCCACATTACCGACTGCCTGAACGAGGAGACCGGTACAGCGTGCGAGGTCTTGGGTAGAGCGGACCTTGCTAGACAGCTAAGTTTCGACTTGTTGACGGAAGTCATCGTCCATGTAGGAAGCGGCTTATTCATGGCAGCATCGACGAGGGCCTTTTGCGCACGGCGGGCTTGTTGCTGGTACTCGAGTTTGTGGTCATGCTGAGCGATGGCGTGGGTCTCGGCATCCGTCCATGAGCTTTGTGGCTTGCTCCCGGCACTCTTGACGCGATTCTTGATGCTTGGAAGTTTTGAGCGTCGCGAGCTTTCTTCTTTGATTGACGTTCATGCATCACGTCCACAGCATCATGTTCAGCCAACGTCCGCTGGTCAACCGGTCGCGAGGGGGCGGCATTGCCACGCTCCTGGATGCCACGGTTGAATGTCGCCTTCTCCAGCGGCAGCATCAGAGATCCAGAGTTGCTCGAGAGGAGTCCTATGCTTAGGATCTTTCTCCATAACTGCAGCCAAAATATTCTTCTGAGCCTGTTTATCGAATTCGTAAAGTCGGCCTTGTCCATCTCTCCAAAGGCTATAGCAGGGACGATTAAGCAGACATTGGACAACGTGTTCAGGGAGACAGTCGAAATGTACGTCCCGCTGGATAGCATGTCAGACTTCGTTCGCCATATTACCGACTGCCTGAACGAGGAGACCGGTACGGCGTGCGAGGTCTTGGGTAGAGCGGATCTTGCCAGACAGCTAGGTTTCCACTTGGTGACGGAAGTCATCGTCCATGCACGCCGTGTTGGTACGATTGTCGAGAGCGCTGGACTGATAGATATCGGCGTGGTCATCGTCACTGAATTCATTGAACTCGGTCTCTCCGCTGCTATCGCAGTCGAGGTCGGCTATTGACTGTTAGTGGTCTGGGAGACATCGAGAGAGTGATCAAGTTCATATAGCAGGCGGAACGTGCGCTGTGAAGATCTCCGCCGATGGAAGTGAGTGCTGCGGAGTCGTCGAAATGTCCGTGGGAAATGAGGTGAACTCACGCCTCGTTGTTTGTGAACATGTCTTGCACAAGGCGGCAAGGGCGCGTGGTACCGACAGCTTCAATGAGAAGCCGAGTACGATGAGAAAGGTTCTGGTTTGAGAGACTCTCGCCGGAGAGTTGGGTGTCCAGCTGGTGTCGGAAATCGTCGTCGACATAAGTTAGAGCAGTCCGATTCTCTAGGGCTGTAGATTGGTATATGTCTTCATCATCGTGAAAGCCATCAAAATCCGTCTCTTCGCCGCTGTCTGGACCTAGATCCATGGGGTTGCTCGCAGTACCGATGGTCTGGAAAGGGAGAGTGCCGCTGTTCTGATTGGTGAGACGGCCGCTGCGGCGAGGTTCAGGACGTGCAACGTCAACGATGGAGCCTGCGTCGGAATCCTCGTTTCCATCGTTGGCGTATGTGGCAGAGACACGGCCGCTGCGGCGAGGTGGAGGCTGAACAGGGACTGGAGGAGGCATGATAGAGGCAGCCGGGGAGATTGAACCTCCAATCTGTGTCCTCTAGAACGCCTCCTTCGGCAGCCTGTTGTCGTCGACTGTTCACCGAATGTTAGTAAATACGTCCCAGTCAACAATGGACCATGGAATGCTTATGCTTGCAATCGGCGAGAGTCCACGCTTCAACGACTTGACGTGCTGGCTGAGCCTGAATAATTGCTTCTTGCTGCTGTTGTTGTTGTTGACGTAGTTCGTCGTAGTGCAGCCACTTTCTCATGGCTTCGACTCCAGCAGTTCTGCATTTCGTTCGTGAAGTGGACTGAGACGGAGATGAGTGGGGAAGATGTAATCAAGTGAAGGTGTATCATCTCGAAGCAAGAGTCTCGGTCTTGTCAGAGTTCGCCACTTGATGACAGTACGGCATTGAGAGTTGGTCCAGCCAACATAGCGTCTCAACTGGAGTTTCTTGGTCTTCGGCATTGGTAGGATGGCGTACAATGAGGAAAAGGAGGAATGGGATTCGCGTTATGTTGGGATTGAAAGAAGAGGTTAGAACAGGAAGAAGAAACGGAGGGGAACACGAAAATACCCGTGGACCTTCAGGCTGCATTGGCGCTGCACTGCTCTCTCTTGTTGCTCGTCGTCCCATTCCAGGAAGTTGCGATCGACGGCGACATCGTAGACACTGCAAAATTGGAGCGAGCAACGCATCAGAATAACAGATGAAATTCGAGGTCGAGGAACTTACGCGTCCTTTGGGTATTGGGGATGATGGAGGAGCTCTGGACGTGCAGCGATGCGAGCCTGGATCTCACGCAAGCACTTGGTCTTTCTCCATGCAGTAATCCATGCAGAGTATGGAGACCGAGACGGCATGTCGAATCTGGGTGTAGATTGACACAAGAAATGAAATGAGCGTCCTGGGGACGAATGCTAGAAGAGGAGTGAGTGTGTGTGTGAGAAGTAAGGAGTGGGAAGCTTTGGGAAGATTGAGAAGAATGGAGATACCATTAGGCAGCGAAGCCGGCCGCCAGCAGCGCCTGGCCTTGCCTGTGAGGTGTTCGGCGTGGGCAAGAAATAGCGATTTATTGACTGGAGCTCACCTCGTACTGAGAACCACTAACCCGATCTTCCATCTCGACGTGTGCTTGGATCTGGCCGAAGCGGAAAGTTCTTTCTGCTTCATGGGCAGTCGCGTTGCAGGCGTGCCGAGCACCACAAGCTTTGCCTTGTCGCTTATCGTCTTCATGTGGATCTCAATGCTGTCCGCGACACAAATGAGACCCAGAGGCCCCAATTGAACATGAATTTCTGTAGCCTACCCGGGCGGTGTTTACTGCTGCTCTGCTGCATCGCCACTAAAACCGGTGCAGCGCGCGCCTTCTCCTACCAAACCTCATCGTGAAACGAGCCGCAAGCTTCGGGGCTCCTTAGTCTCGCGTGGCCCTATGTTATCCTCAACATTCAACATTCACGCTGCCCCACCACCACCACCACCACCACCACCACCATCCCCGCTATGTCCGCCATGGCTTGCAGATTCTCCAATCGAACTAGCCAAATCTGTAACGTTGTTCTTGCTTGATCGCCTCGCGGCCTCCGCCATAGCCACTGCAGAAAGCAGGACCTCGTCATAATTTGCATCGCTTAAGCGACCATCTTCGAAAGTGAGTAAATCTCCCTTCATCTTCGCCAGTATTCTGCCCCTTTTCTTACTATCCTCCAATTTGGCTCCACCAGTCTTCTTGTCCTTCACCCAGTACCATTTCTGATCCTCATTGGGGCATGTCGTACTACGGAAACCCCAGCGATTGTGCACAATCGAGTGTGATATCGACGTTTGCCGACAGTTGACTGTGAGATCAATGTCCGAAGTCAGCATTGTGTGGAATCGAATCTGGCCCATAGATGTATTCGTTGAGAGCCGCGTCACCGTAAGCAATGGTTTCGTGGAGAGGAAAGACGGCAGATGTGCTGCTTCGCGAGTAATCAAGAACACTGCGAACCCCGAACGAGAATCCCAGACCTCATCTTTACCAAGACGCACAGGCGGGATCGGGCAACTGTCTTCAAAAGCGGCAGATTGACTTTGCGTCAGAGCTTGGGGATTGGAATGGGGCGGTAGAGGATCCGGCTCAATCGTTGATGACACTGTAGATACTTGCGAATCTGAGTGAGGTCGTCCATTTGAGACATTTTGTGCTAGTAGGCAATTCGAGTGTGGTCGGCCTTGAGATGATGCTTGTGAAGATAACGAATCTGAATTCGGCCGAGTCATTACATCGTCATTCGATTCGATTGGAGTCTTTGGCGGTCTCGGAGGAAAAGGCGGCGGCTGCTCTATGTCGTGTGGGTGTGCTACTGCTGTATAATAAGCCGGCGGGCCAGGTGGAGGCGGTAGATAGGACTGCCTGTCCGGCATTGTAGCATATTGTTGATGCAATTGAGAGCCGTATGGGTTATATGGCGGCATGGGTTGACGGTATCCATATGTACCATAATGCTGAGGCGGCGGAGGTGGGAATTGAGATTGTTGCTGGAACTGCTCTGGCGTTGGCATATGCGCCGTGCCTCCTTGCAAATAAGACATGCCTTTGGTAGCGCTCCAGGCTCGGGGCCTCTGGGTGTAGTCCTGGGACAGCTGTGCTAAAGACACAGCCATGGTGCTCTTGGGTGGCACTCTGGTTATGTATGCTTGGTCCCGCTTTGAGCACTCCAATGCCCCCCGTCAGATTCAAAGAAACGCGTTGCTTGTTGGTGCAGATTGTAAACTTGAAGGCAGCAGGAAAGTGGTGCCTTTGGTGCCGGCGACGTCGTACAGTAGGCCCAACTATCACACAACGTGATCAGCACGCGACTGCTAACAATACCACGTTGTTATCATGACATCGGCGTGCAGGGAAGCGATGCCATTTTAGACAACAGGCTACCTAGGTATCATCCTATTGGGGCCGGATCCTTCAGATATAGGTAACCCGATTCTGCGCCGGCATGAAGATCTCTCGGTACAGTTTGGGGCTGAGAGAAGCGCAGCACACAGTGAAATGATTGCTGGTGCTTCTTGCAAGCTTGTCGAACACAAGTGTCAGACCAACGAACGCCGCATGAGACACTCGTTCTCATGAGGACAATATTTGGCGAGCAGCTCAGCCTGCTTCGTCGCACTGGGCTGTGGAAGGCGGGTCATCCAGCCCTCGTGGTGTTTACAATGATGCCTGGACTGGCCGAGTGCTGGAACACTGGGAGCGGAAGTGATGAGCGGAAGGATCGGGCCCTACTGATGAAGGATGCAAAGCTTGGCGGTGGTCAAGGAGGTGACCAGGAGTTGACTAAGCTGTGCGATTCCGATCTCGAAGTTGTTCAACCATGGACGATAGCCTATGAGATCTCCTTTGATGCCCCCAGTCGCATTTCTCGTTCTGTAAGGATATGAAGAATACGACGAGAAAATGAGAAGTCCACTCGCGCTGACAGTCGGTGACAAGCTCCAATCCGAGAATTGGAGAAGGTATATATACGGCTATAGTTTCCGGCATGTCATGTGACATTAGCAATAATGTCCACCACGGGCATCTGGCGCAGGTAAATCTCATCCTCACCAGCCAATTTGTACTTGGCCTAACTGTCTCTTAGTGGTAGCGCGTCCGCTTTGCATCGACACTCGTCAATCTTGCGGAAGGTCTAGGGTTCGATCCCCTAGTTGTAAGTTGAACCCAGAGATGTCTTCCCAAATCAGACTCTAACATCTCATCAGGTCCACGAAGTGCTCACTTCTCTTTTTGTTTTGATGCTGCAGCAGGCAGATTCACCCAGTTCGGTCGATCTTCCTCTTCCCATGAAAGAACGCATCGCATGGGGCGCTCGTGTTGTAGAAAGTTGGAACAGAAGGCAAAATTCTTTTTGCTCACAGAACTCTCGATTCGACTTGGTAGGTAAAGCTTTCACTCAATGTGACAGCAGTTGAGAAGGACAAGTAAGGACGAGACCACGCGTATTCAGACCGATACGGCGTAGAGAAAAGTTTTTCTTGTTTTATGAGAAAGTCTGGATAGTCGGCGGGAGAGCAAAACCGCACAAGCAAAATACTCAAGAGTCGTGCGCAAGCGAGAAGTTGAGCAAAGCTTGGCGGCAGTAGTATTTTGGCCTACTGGTTGGGCGATGTGATGATTGGGAAGACAGCAGACGAAGTCAAAACAAACTCTTCAAGAAGGCTCCGCGACTGCCTCCAGCTTCAACATCCACCATGGAAACAGCAGGAACACCGGCACTCTTGCTGCTAGACCTTCCACCGTCAGCACTCGCTGGCATCGACTTGCTGTCCTTCACCAGTACGCCTCGATTTCGCGGCGTCAAGGACCTGCCTGCTGGATTCCACTTTTCATTTGCTGGAACAAGCGCTGCCTTCTCCGAGCGACACGGTCTGTGGTTTCGACTGCCAAGCCCGAAAGAATCACAGGAGAACCCCCTCTTTGTGGCAAAATGGGATTCGAACGCAGAGACGTTGACGGCCGAAACGAACGCGGCAGAGATACTGCGGTGGCGAGCGAATCTGGGCTCTATATGGCGCGAGGGCTTGACACCATATCGACAAACGAGTAGTACAACAGCACAAGATGAAGCAGAAGAGGAAGTTATCGACTGGCCGACTCTCACATCATCAGTCAACGCAGCGCTACTCTCCAGAATTACAGGCGGCGACTCGAACCACTGGCATTTGACCTCAGCCAGCTCAGCAAGAAGAGATCTCGAAGACATACCTGGGCTCGACGACAATGATAAGAATGCCCTTCAAGCAGACCGAGAGCTTTATTTCCTTCCCATCGACCTGAAGCAAACGTGGCGCCAGGGTGCCACTGGCAGAGAAAGAACGGAAGCGGCACAAGACAGATCGTGGGCACTCGAATACCTTGTCAAGGAATACTGCACAGACGGCGATATAAATGAGATCATCGGAGAGATGCAGTTCTGTTTTCTTATGGTACTTACTATCAACAACTTCTCCTGTATGGAACAGTGGAAGCGCATACTGTCCTTGTTCTTCACCTGCAAGTCTGCCGTGCAGACAAGACCGGACGTCTTCATTAGAGTCATTGCAGCATTGCGTCTTCAGCTTCAGCACTGCAGGGATGCTGAAGGAGGCCTCATAGATCTAGCTGGAGAAGGCGATTCGCTGTTGAAGCAATTAATCAGTCGATTCAGGAAGGGCTTGGAAGGCCTGGCGGGAGCTGGGCCTCAAGATGTGGCGGATGAGCTCGATGATCTTGAAGAATATCTCCGTCAAGACCACGGTTGGCAATTTGGAGGTGACTATGCTCGCTCTGGAGTTCTTGAGTTGGAGGATGGCGAGCAAATCCAGATGGAGAGTACGGCATACGACGAGGATGACGAGACAGGCGAATATGCACCCCAGATCGTCGACCTAACGCCTGAGCAGGCTCGAATGCTCGGTGTGACTGCACAAGACACGAGAGACCTCGGGTTAAGCCTTGGCCAGGCTAGCTTGAATGATCAAGTCTCGCAGGTTGTACAAAGCGACCAAGAAGATGAAGAGTCGGAAGGAGAAGAAGTCGCCGATCTGGAAGACATGGATGCTCGATACTGACAGATGCGACTCATCTCGTCAATGTCTATTCATGAAATGAGTTCGCGAAGTGTCAGGACATGCGAGCAGAGGCAGAGGGTAAGGGTGTTATCACACCGCCTGTTGCCGATCTGATAGCAGGGGTGTGCATTTGAACCAGGGACAGCAACACTCGGCGGCCGAATAGCTCGTGCTGCTCATGCGATATGCAAGTGCACGTGCGAAACCAGCTGGTGAATATTTAGCATGCCCTCAACCGTATCGTAGCCGCGGTCACACGATAGGCGCTTCTGCAGGTCAGTAAAATCAAGTGCAGCAAGCTAATGCAACGACCAATCGAAACTCGTAGAGGCGTCCTGCGTTCCGTAGCTTTTCTAGAAGCAATCTAGATTTCCAAGCTCGTCATCGACTAGCTCAAAATCTGCCTCCATCGCGAGCCAGGAAAGCTCACCAACTTTTTGGTATCGTACGGCTTATCCAACACCATCTCCCATGGCGCGCCGGACTTTAGGGTCAAGGGATATTCCCCGGTGGCAGGCTTAGAGTTTCTATGACTTCAACACTGTTGATGTTGTATAATCTTTGTTGCCCGCCCGATATGCAGTGAGAGCTCCATTGTTTACTCCCGGTACCTGGCCGTCGCGGCGTGTGTATACATCCTTCTCCTACCTCTTCCGACCATTTCCTCTGCCTTCGCCTTCACCTAACCGACGGACCGACCGCGATCGCAAAAATCTCACGAGCACATTCTTTCCGTGAATAACTTCAGGATACGCGACCAATTGCGACCATAGATTTGACTTGAACACCGATAGACTTGGACATCATGGCTGCGACAACCGAAAGGACGCCGCTGTCCAATCTACTCCCGCCGCTGATATTTGGCACCGCAACCTTCAATTATCAATACAACCCAGATCCATATGAATTAGATACGACAGGTCTGGTCAAGATGGCCCTTGAGTGTGGCATCAGGGCTTTCGATACCTCGCCGTACTATGGGCCTTCGGAAGAAATCCTTGGCACCGCTCTCGACACCGATTTCGTACGCGACAACTTCCCACGCAAGGACTTCTTCCTTATAACAAAGTGTGGACGAATCGCATCTGACGAGTTTGACTATTCGAAAGAGTGGGTATATCAGAGCGTGCAAAGAAGCCTGAAAAGGCTAAAGACCGAGTACTTGGACCTAGTTTATTGCCATGATGTTGAGTTCGTATCTGAAGATGAGGTGATGGAGGCAATTCACGAGCTGCGAAGAATACGAGATACCGAAGGCACGGTGAAATATGTTGGCATATCCGGCTACCCTCTCGACGTGCTTTGCTCGATCGCAAAACGAGTGCTCCGCGAGACTGGCGAGCCACTGGATGCGGTCATGTCTTACGCGAACTTCACAATACAGAACCAGCTATTAGCAACGAAGGCAGTGCATCAGCTGAAGGAGGCCGGCGTCGACGTAGTGCCGAATGCGTCTCCTCTTGGCATGGGTTTGCTTCGAAGGGAGGGAGTTCCGGTAGGCAGCATGGGCAATTGGCATCCGGCGAGCAACGAGTTACGCGCAGCGGTGAAACGCGCGAGCGACTTTTGCGATCGCCATGATGAGAAGCTTGAAGTTATCGCAATCCGATACGCATTGGAAAGCTGGCTCAAACTTGGTGCATCGGTAGGCTCGCGAGGTGATCCGGCTTCAGGCGTTCCTTGGTCACGAGAAAATGGCGAATACGTTGGCGGAGAGAGGCTGGGCGTGAGTGTGATGGGCGTCAGCAAAGAATCAGAGCTTCACAAGACTATGTGCGTGTGGCGGTCTATACTAGATGGCCTGGAAGGTGGTGCCGAGACGGCGCGACTCGCTGGTCGCTGGAAGCGGGACCACGAATGGAGTTTGAATCGACAGAAAGGAGTGCAGTTGATGGCGGAAGGCATTCAAGAACACTTGGACGCCTATCTCGATTATACCTGGGAGTCACCTGGTCCTGGATATGTGAATAGACGCATGGGAAAGCAGGGCGCACGATTGCAGCCCGACGTGCCCGGCAATGCGCCGTTTACGCCCGCTCAGAGCCCGCAGCCCGAATCTGAGATACCCAATCTACCAGAGGAGAGGCAGACTCTGTCTTTGAGGTGAAGTACAGAGAGGATCGATTGATGTAGATGTAGAACCGGAAGATGTGCATGTGAACGTGAGAGTTTGGGCGGCGATCTGCCTGCATAGAGGGAAGGAAGGCTTATGATGTGACCCCTGCTCATGTCACGCTTCGCACGACGTGGGATCGTCTCAGCGAGTGAGAGGTGTTATCGATATTATTATTATAGATGATGAAACGGCCATCTCTCGAGCCTACTGGTTTGGGCATCTGTTGATGTTGCCTGGCAATCAAAGAAATTCAGAATCCCGATCGTTTCCAAGATGAGATCATGGCGCGCGTGCCGCTGCCCAGCACCAGGAACAAGCGTTCTGCCGGGAGTGGAGCTGCTTGCTTGGTGATGCACTCTGAGTGCAGCCGCCAGCGCCGGCTTATGTTTGTGGCTCTTCAGTTCAGACCTCACAGCTTATGTGCCCATCCGTGATACCTTCTCATTCATAGAGCAGAGCAATGGCAAGCACAGGCGTCTGGCTTGTGTCGACTGCCATATCGCAAGGTTAAGGCCGATCTGTTATCCACTCGGGAACAGCGTTTAACCCTCCAATCTCGGTCACCAGTTCAGCGTTTGCTGGTCCACTCTCACGTGCCAGAGCTGCTGGTACAAGGAATCACAAACAGCTGCCTGAGCGACGATATTTGATAAATCTGGCATTTCAATGCCACCGCAAGTAGCGCGCGGTCTGGCACGATAGCGACACATCCACCTTCGACCGGCCGAGATGGGGAACAGCTCGTCCAAGGATGAGCGCAAGCCATCGCGGCCCAGTAGCATCAGGAATGCAAGCGAACAGGCTGGACCAAGCCAGACTTCGCCTTCACATCAGCCGACGCCAGGCGAACGACTCGCAGGACGGATATATGGCGCGAGGAATAATGGCAACGCAAGCGCGAGGACCAGTCGGAATGACCTGTCGTTCCTACATCTTGGGCGGACTCGAGACAGAGATGAAGAGTCTGCGCAGCCCGACCGGCCGCGAGAGACCAAGCAGGAGCGCGAGGCACGGAGGGCGGAAAGAGAACGACAGGCGAGGCTGAAGGAAAGAGAGCGGAGCATGAAGGAAGAAGGTGTGGACGGTGGATATCTGGTGACGGTGGGTGTCTACACGGGACCCGAGGACTTCAGCAAGCAGGCTGTGAGGCAGTTCCAAATCGAGCGTAGGCTTGCTCCTTTCTGGAAGGGCCTCAACGACCATAACGAAAGCTGGACCGAAGCACAGCTCGTGGCAGCTGCGAGAGGGCTACCCATTCCAGCCGCCGACGAAGTGCCTCCCGAGATGGCGAGGACTGACTCACAGAATTACTTCAACCCGCGAGGATCAGATGCTAACATCAACAGCCTCACAGTACCCATTGGTGGCAGGTCCCAGTCTTACCAATCTGACAGGTCAGGTCTACTGTCCGCGTCACATCCAGCTTTCTCCAATAGCTCTGGTCCTTCGTCGCCCACTAGCCCGACATCAACTGGCTCACAGCTTTTCCGAGGTCGAGCGAAGACTCTTGCTTCTCTTGCTACTGGTAACAAGAGCCAATCGCCAGACCTCACGCCACAAGAGGTACGCTTACCGCGTGACCCTAATGTCAATGGACAGCCTCTAGAAGCCTACCTCTACAAGGACGCCATGGAGTGCCCTATATGCTTCATGTATTATCCACCTTATCTCAACAGAACCAGGTGTTGTGACCAATCCATATGTTCGGAATGCTTCGTACAGATCAAGAGACCGGACCCTCACCCACCGGAGCATGAACAACCAGGACAGCCGCGGCCGCCAGAGGAGGAAGCCGAAATGCTCGTCTCTGAGGTTGCGGCATGTCCTTTTTGCGTCACGCCCGAGTTTGGAGTAACTTACGATCCTCCATCATTCCGACGGGGCTTGGCATATGCGCATCAAAATTCACTGAACAGCCCTACTTCTGCAATGTCATCGTCGACATCACTCGCAACTGGAGCAGGCCGCCGGCGTGCCACATCTCTATCAACAAAAGACCCGAAAGTGATTACGACTGACATGGTGAGACCTGACTGGGCCAAGAAACTTTCAGATGCACGTGCGCACGCCTTGAGAAGGTCAGCAGCTGCAACAGCATTGCACAATGCTGCTTATGTACTTGGCAATCAAGGAGATGGGCAGCTCCGCACTGGTTTCGCAATCGGCAGACGGCGCAGAACGCTGTTTGTGGAGACTCCAAATGCCAGTGGGAGCGCCACACCACAAGAAGGTGATGGCAGTAGCAGAGATTTGGTAGGCGGCCGCGGTAGTTCTCGCCGTGGTCGGGTTGAAGACCTCGAGGAGCTCATGATGATGGAAGCAATAAGATTAAGTCTAGCAGCAGAAGAAGAGCGCGCTCGAAAGGCGGAGAAGGAAGCGGCAAAAGATGCAAAGAAGAAAGCAAAAGACGCCAAGAAGGAGGAAAAGAAGCAAGAAAAGCTTGCCAAGAAGAACGGGGGTGGCTCCCTCTATCACGTTGGCACAAACGAGAGCACGAGCACATGGGCGAGCACAAGCATGGCCCGTTCGACTAGCAATCTTGGCACCCAGCCGTCGATCCCAGAGGAGAACCTTTACGGAAAAGGGAAACAACCCGTACAAGACTTCGCAGGTTTCAACCCATTGAGCGAGCCAACTTCGACCTTGAACAGATCTGCCTCGCCTGGACACGCTCCACACGCTTCGACAGCCTCAGCCGATGCGCAGCGACATCTCGAAGCGTCTCGAGCGCACCTGGGCGCCGCTCCTATACCGACACCAACACGGACGGCACATCTTCGTGAAGCATCGAATGTATCGTCTGCTGCTTCCTCTTTCATAGATTCTGCTCCAGGAAGCTTTAGAGGTGGCGACTCCAATGTGCCATCTGGAGCAGCAAGTGGTGTAGATGTGACAGCAAGCGCAACACAGGTCGATGGAAGCACAAGCACACGATCTGGTACACCACCAGGCGCACATACTGGAGAATCAATGTTCAACTTTCGCTCCTTAGCCGCCATGGTTGACGAAGATAAAGCCGGTGCAGACAGCTCTCAACACATCGAACACGCTCCTCCTCTTTCGAAAGCCGAGGAGGACTTGAAGGAACCCTCGCCTACTGGGTCACCTCGTCTTCCAGCTGCGAAGCTACCCGTGACCATTGATGGGACTAGGGCGAGAGGCGACAGTGGCGAATCAAGCAGTTCTGCTCCACCACCTGTTTACGTGGAACCGGCATCTCCCACGCAAGCTGCACCAGCATATGGAGAAGGTGACGAGATCACCCCCGTGCCAACTCATGCGCAGCAGATTCACGACCATGATGTTAAGGAGCATCACAGTGTTGAGATCTTGACGCATGGAAGGGAGGCAGAATTGAGATGACAGGGCGGCTAGTTGACGAATATGACGAATACGAGAATGGTGATGAGGTGCAGGCACAGCCGTTGAAGCAAGACGGAGAAAGACATGTTCATTTCAACATTTGGGTCAGGCGTCTTTCGCGATATAAAGGAGTTTCCAAGCAGGGAGAGGGTGGTCGGTGGGCGTCATTCATTCATTCTTTACATATTTTTCTTTTACTACTAGATGAGCATGGCGCCGCGTGGGCAATGAGGCGTTTATCTTTCATGCATGTGTATGCTTGGGATGAAATGAATAGCAAGGCAGCGACAGGGAGGAAGGAAAGTGGAATGAGCATTGACTGTCATCTCAAACCAGATATTTCGTCCCTTGACAGTACGATGATGGGTGAAATCTGAAGCTCCCTAAAGCCGCAGGAGAATGCTCGTCAAGTTCCAGATCAAATCTCAGCTCTCTATCCGACTAATGGCCAGGAATCCAACGAGGAGAAAGGCGACCTCAGCCATAAACGACGGCAGAGCTTAAGATTTGCCTAATTGCGACTGTAACGTACACCAATACCTTCCACATTTGCCTGGTTGTTTGATCCCATTTTTGGCTAAACCCATCCGATCCCATGCCAAAGCCTCCGTGGCTTGCTTCATTTGCTATGCAAGAAATCCATCGTTCAAAGAATGAACGCTCACGCCGAGGAAAAGTTCCCTCTTCATCCACACACAAAAAGAATGCGCGCCTTGCTTGCCTTTCCTAAACCAGTCCGACTCCTCGCTCCATGCGTGGCTGGAACTCTTTCATCTGTTGGTATCGTCGCACTCCGATCGCTTTCGCCGTATTGGCGTATCGTAGATTACATGTATTAGTTGATATCAATTCACATTGTCCTTCTTTGAGTTCCACTTGGACCTCCAGGGTTGTAGTAGTAACGTGTCAAACGCTGCCAGGCTCTCTGGATGCGCAGGTGCCGGAGAGTTGGACCAGGAAGTCTTGGTGGGCGGAATCGCGTCCGCGAGCACTTGATAAAGCATCCCTGAATTGCAGATCAAAGGTCAGCCAATGTCCTTCCGGCAATGAGTGGAAGGCTTTTCAAAGAGGAGTCTTTGTACGACATGGCCATCGCAATGAAGAATGGGTCTACTCACAATTAAGACCATGTCGGCGACCAGGAGAAAAGGTAAAGAAAGGTCCCAATTGAGGCTTCCGTACTACTCCATAAGACACTCGTAAAGGTAGATGCAGCCGAAGAGAAGGAATGCACCTGCACCGCCGATAGTAACTAAGACTTTGATTAGCGAGGTGATTGTGTTTAGACGGCATGTGTGAATTCTTACCGATTCGCATCGACACCCGGCCAGCAAGAGCCCTACCGCCTATGACAGCAAGGCCTGTACAGCATGCGTGGCCGATTATTGCACCCAGCGTTACCAGCCAGTAGTCTTGCCCAGCTGCCATCGCAATCGTGGCAATCTGACTTCTGTCACCCCATTCTCCAAGGAAGGTCATTATAAAAGTTTGCACCCAGGCCGGGCTAAGGACAAGGCTCAAGAGATTCGTCAATCCAGCCATTCCTCCTTGTCTCTTGGGCGGGCTTGGTGACCTGCTCATCGGTGGCGAAAGTTCACCTTTCCTTCCTCTTCCGGATTCGAGCTCAAATGCTGACATGGAGCCCTTCGACTTGCGTCGCATACTGTGCTCTTTCTCTTCAAGCTCGGCTTCAACTTCACGCATTTCCTCTCCCATACCTGCATCCTTGTCCATTTCCAGACCTTCTCGCATGCTCTTTGCGCCAAACACAAAGAACAGGATTGCCGCAGCGAAAGTGGTGAGCTTCTTTGGAAGCAAAGTGGGAAATGCGTGACCAAGTACTGCTGAGAGCACCGTCATGGCAATCAGAGCAGAAAGTGCAGCTGAGAAGACCAAGAGTCGGGCATGTCGCATAGCCATGAGGGCTGCTACCAAAAATGTCTTGTCGCCAATTTCGGAGAAGATGATCATCGTGAAAGATAGAACGAACGAATGGAACCACTCGTGCCATTCCATCTCCTCCACTGGTTTCGTTGCCACGGGTGTGGAGGTCTTGGACTTCGGCGGTCTTGGATTAGTCTTACCCTCAGTGTCTGGCATGGTATCCACAAGCCACTTATCCTTGCCTCCTTCCGGATTCACTGGCGGTCCGAAGTCGTCTTTCGAACTCTTGGGTTCAGGATGAGGGATATTATGCGGCTTGTCCGGTAGGTCGGTAGGCTTCTCCAGGAGGTAGCCAGACTCCCCATATCCGCTTCCCTTCTTGGTCGTCGTCTCTCCGGTGATAGGGTCCTTGCCTTCCTGGGACGAAGACTGCTTCCCATCTGACGAACCTGTACTATCTGTTGAACTCTCAATGTGCTTTTCTTCACTGTGCGGCAAAGGAGGCGCCTTCTTTGGTTCTTGTGGCGTCTTCTCCTCTTGCGATCCTTCTTTCTCCTTTCGTGCCTTCTCCTTCTCGCTAATGCCTCCCTCGGTGCCTGTAGTGCCTTTCTTCGGCGGCGTTCTCGTGTCATCGTTCATGACGCCATCGTTCTTCTCGGGAATCTCCTGTGTGCCGAACCTCTCCAAAGAGGTCGGGACTGCCTTGGCCGCTGTATCGGCAGCATTCTCTTTTCTTGTCCTCGCGTCTTCAGCCGGTCGGTCCACGAATGGCCCAGCATGCGGCTTGCCATCTAACCCATCCACTGGCGCATCTTCTGTGCCCACATATTTCCTCGTACTCGTCGGCTTTGAGCCCGCAACAGGCGCCGCAGCTTCATCCAATGCGGCCTGCTGGGTTGTCTGCGCAGGCTTCGGCGCGTGATTCAGGGCCAGTATTTCATCGTTGCTAAGTACTTCTGTGCCCTCGGCTGGCTTGGGCACATCCGCGGAGGCGACCAAAGTTGGCGCGAGCAGCAAGAGCAGCGGCGATGCTCTTCGGAGTTTCATGGCGAAGTCGTGGGATGCGAAAGGGAAGGAGACGGAAAGGGAATGCCTAATTACAGGCGATGCGGCGGAAAAGGGTGGTCCGTAGCCTCGCCGTTGCACGTCTCGCTGACGTACTCAGCAGCTTGGTGGAATGTCGGGTTGGTTATGTGTCGTAGTACTGCAGGGGACAATGCAACGCAGTACGCAAAGTGCACTACTCAAGAGAACAATAGACGCTGGTGCGATGCGCCACGACAGGAAGACTCAAGAGATGTCGCTGAGAAGGGACGGGATGGTGCATATGGGAGCAGCAGTAGCAGCAATGAAATGAATGGCTTCGCGCAGCTGCTGCGTTCGGGAAGGCGTGGTGAAGATTGAACGTGAGCCGCGACCCGAACGCCAAGTTGCCCCCTGCCGCTGAGTGAATCCTGACTTTTAGACGAGCCGCACCTCCTGGCGGGGGGCCTAGCACGAGATCTAGACCCTGACAGCCAACATGGACATCATATCAGATCAATGCTGCGACTGATATATTGTCACCTTTCACAATAAGCTGGGTAAAGGTGTAGGGAGTAGTTGTTGAAGTGAAGAGTCTTTCCATTCATCAGATTCATAAGACCAAACAGACGCGATCGAAAGTTTCGCCAACAAGAGCGACAAGCCGGCCCGAGAAGCTTAGCTTAGCTTTGTGCACGTGATCTAGGGTTAGGGTTCAAGGGTTGTTGTTGCCAGCGAGATGACAATAACAACTCTGTTCCTCTCGCCAACAACCCGATCTCACCACAGGCTCACAACTGCTCGTATGCGACAGTAGCAATCCCGAGATTTGTCCCTCGAAATGGCCAAGACATATTCGTCGACGGCGCCTGGCGAGCCTACTGCGGCAACAGCGCAAACAACACGTCGTGCGCTGCGTAGCGCGAGCGCAGAGCCACAACAGCAGATTCTAGTAACTGAGCCAGTCGCAGCAGCAAAACGTGGGAAGAAGTCAAAAGCGAAAGCTGCTGGTAAGTGTTCGAATGCTTTTATCGAGTCGACATGTAAACATCGGAAGTCGCTAGCTACCCTCCGAAGGGTTACCATTGACCCTAAGGAACCCCAATATCAGTGCACCACCTTTCAGCACGCGTGAGAAAACGCCACGAAGACATACTGACATGATACAGACCTGCCTACGGTCGATGAAGATGTCGTCACTGACGATCATGACGAGACTGAGGCCCAGCTTGCACAACAGCTAAACGTCGAGCGAGAGTCTCGAGACCGCTCGCCTCGACGTGTATCAGCTGCATCAGGTATCTCTGGCACCACTGCTAAGAGCTCATTCTCACAAGAGGAGATTGAGCAACTAGACTATGAGGTGATCCTTGACGTCCTTCCACTTCTGGCGTCAGCTTCAGACAACCTTGGGAAGTTCTTGGCCCCCGAAGGAACTGCAACATCTCCCGCAACATGGAAGGAGATTAGACTGAAAGGCTCGAAGCACGACAAACTCTACACACACCGTCTAGCCACTCTCAAACTACACAAGCCGGCATTTGGCACTCAAGAATATATCCAGCCCCAAATCGTCCTATCTGCACTGCTTGGCGAATCTATCCAGTCCTTGGACGACTTGCCGCCTGCGAAGTGGCGACCTGACAACATTCTGTTCAAGGCAAACTTGATACAAATGCTCAGCAGTGTTCTCGTAATCTGCGATGCCGCAGACTGGACCGCAAAAGCTACAGATGCTCTCGAAAGGCTCGATATGGCATTCCCGGTTGGGATCGCGGGCGGCGAGTTCAGCTTTGCTTCGATCGAGCTTTGGCTCAATCTGGCAGCTCAGCTTTCCATTAGACGTCTCGAGGCAGTGATAGCCGCTGAACCAGACTTCTCGCCTCATGAAGAGATTGAAAACGTATTCTATGACGAAGACGGTGACTTCAAGCACAAGGACGCGCTTGGGTTCATGAAAGCTAGCGACGAGGATTCCCGCAGAGCTGCGAGAATGGTCGAAGATCTCATCAAAGAGCTTAAGGGCGCTTTCAAGCACAAAAGTGGCAAGAACGCAACGGCTTCAAACGGCAAGTTGAAGTCGCAATTCCGCTGGGACGACTTTATTGCGCATGTCTTGCGATACTATGAGTCTCGAACGACTTTTTTCGATGAGAGGATCGCTGCTCAGGGTGGCGTCGAAGAAATCATGCAAGATCTGGCCGAAGAAGCGGAGCGCCGCGCAAATGCACACATCGCTGATCAACTGAAGCGAAGCTTGACTAAGATTGGCTCGACTCCACGACGTAGTCTAGGCGGTAAAAACGGAATTGCAGCTCTAAAAGCGAAGGAACTGAGCAACATGGAGCCAGCAACGGCATCGATTGCTCAAGCCCCGCGTGCGTCTGTTGCAGAAGACAACGAAGGCGAAGGCGTTGCGAGCCACGATTTTGGTCACGATCAAGCGCCTGAGCTCGATCCTGATACAGAAATCGCCATAGAACCTTCGCAGTCTGCCATCCCAGCGTCGACGATGGCTGCCATTCAGGGCTTTCAAGACGCGCAAAAGAGGAACAAGAGCCTATCGAAAGCGCGTCTCACTGATAGACAAGAGGGTGCCGTGCGCGTTGATACCAACATGGATGATTTTGACGAGACTCAACGCGAGGGTCGACTTCCACCAAGCACAACGAATATCACCAACAAGCGCAAGCGTGCCGGTGATGAGGAATCTGACGATGAAGTGCCAAATCCCAGCCAAGACGAGGGCTTTGAGGAAGACGCTCGCGATCACGCGAACGCCGACGAACGCCGCAGACAGATATCCTTCAATCAGGTACCACGCTATCCTAGCGATGGCGCTGATGCCGGTCCATCAAATTTCGGTCATCCAGCCTCCAGTCAGCCGAGCCCAGCTAAACGACAACGTAAGAATCCTGGATCTGCAATTCCTCAGGCTACTCAGGGCTACCACCCGGAAGATCCAGCTCCGCCGCATAGCACAGATTACCAGCAATACAAGGTTGAAGCTCGTATAAACCGTGTCAACCAGGCACCCAAACCGACTCAAGTCCGCCAGCCTTGGTCCGCAAGTGAGGAAGCGGCCCTGATGGAATTGATCGAGAATCAAGGCGACGATGGCATCAGCTATGCAGCCCTCAAGGCCTACGACAACGAACTCGCTGCAACGGGAGAATCGAGATTGACTAGGAGATCAGCCGAGGACCTCAGATTCAAGAGTCGGAATATGAAAGTCACCATGCTTCTTGCGGGCGCTCAACTGCCAAAGAATTGGGAGAAAGTCGCGCTTGATAAGAAGGCTGTTGATCGATTGGAGGCGCGTGGAGTTCATTATAAGCATACGCCTTCGAGGGCAAGATCCAGAGTCTTCACACAGGGACGCGAGACAGACGGTGGAGAGCGTGGAACTCCGACTCCAAGGCCAGGCGGTGGGTTGGTGAATTATGAGTCGCCTGCGCAGTAGTGGCGCGTAATACCTTTTCGTAGTCCTTTTCGTATTCGCAGACATGCCTAATTTTTATCTTGCCACATCGTCTTGCTCTGATTTACTTTACACCCTGGCCGCTCTCATGTACGAAGTTAGACCGCTACAATATCCTCCCAGCTTCGCGACCCTTTTCTTTTCCAGTTGCATAGCCTCACGCCACTCGGCTACAGCAGCTCTCAACTCATCATCAGCAACCACAACATCTCCGTGCACTCGTAAGAATACCGACATCCATGCCTGTGCAAGCTCATAGTCCCGCTTCGACCGCATCACTGAAGTCAAAGCTTTGACGAAAATCTCATGTTCCGAATTTTCAGATGACAGAGATCTTATCTCAACATCTGCCGCTGCAGGCGAAAGATTCTTGAGATGTTCGATGAAAGTCTCATAATTCTCGGCATGTAGGAGATTAGTAAATTCGCTTCGCATTCCTTCTCGAGTAAGTTTCAGGACGCGTGTTCGTTCTTTCTCGAGCTCGGCAACAGGGTCTATACCGGATTCGGTGCCTGTGATTTGTTTAGGTGCTTGGAGCGAGGGCAGAAAGAAGGGAGCTTTTTCGGGTTTCTTTGGGGCTTCGACTGGCTTGTTGCGTTGCCGGATTAGGTCGAGGTGGAGGAGATTCTGCCATCGTGAGCGTGGGACGAGAGAGAGGCTGAGGAGGTCGGAGGAGAGGGCGTCGAGGTCTGTGTTTGGGTCGTCGAGGAGAAGAGCTGCATCGTCTTCTTCTTCGGTGTTGATGTCGTCTTCATCTCCAGCGACGAGATTACGTCCGCCTTCGCCTGATGCTGTTGGTGCTTGGGTAGATGTTGAGTGTATGATGGCTAGGAGATCTTTCTGAGATATCGCTCGAGTCGGGACGTGAGCAAACAGGCCACGATTTGTCCAGATGTCAACACCGACACTGTCGCGAGTGGCCGTCGCGAGATGCTCGCCGGTGGGCGAGAAGGCCAAAGACGTGCAGTCCGCCCTCAGCTTGAAGGCATCGACAAGATGTCCAGTAGGAAGGTCCCAAAGGAAGACCAGTGGGCCCATACAGGCAGATATCCAGCGTCCGTCGTCTGAAAATGTGAAGTCGCTTATCTTCATCTTTTGGAGCTCAGAGATGGCATTGCGTGATGCCCACAACTCGCGAATGAGCTTCTGGGTACCGATATCCACAACACGAACGCACCCGTCCATGCAGGCAAATGCAGCAAGATCCGAACCGCGATGGAAGCGCATGCCAAGGATGCCTGTCGAGCTCGACCAGTCAATCTGATCTCGCAGAAGACCACTCTGGGAATCCCAAAACTTGATCTTGCCATCCGCACCAGCTGACACGAGGGTCTTGTTCAGGCTGTCAACAGCCAAGCCCACCACAGCTGAAGCATGCTTGCCTTGGCCACGATAGAACTTCTTTTTGCCTTCGCCTTCCTCGATTAAGCCATGGCGCTCGACGTCTAGTCGCAACTGTTTTGCCTGCATCGGTGTAAGCCTCGCTGGAAAGCGCTGTCGTTGAATGCCGGACTGCATGTTGAACATGTCTATGCCGCCTTTGTCAGACCCCACCAGACCGAACGTGCCGCAAGGCGACATGGCCACTGATGTGACATTCCCGCCGTCGCCTGTCTCGAACGCCCATCTTCCAGCACGTTTCCGACCCCAGAACCATGTCCGCGCCTTACTGTCGTTCTCGTGCGCTGTGAGAACGCTCTCCCATCCCGTCATTGCGCTGACCTCTGCGCTAATCTGCTTAGACTTGGCATTGTTTTGCCAAACTGGATGCTTGCCTGGTATGGCACCTATGCCTCCATCTCTGTTGAGACTGCAAGCAATGCTGGTAATGGGTGGGCACTTGAGGTCTGCAAAACTGTCACGGTCCCCTGAGAGTAGACCCTGCTTCTTAGCTTTCTTGTGAATGGCACCCTGGCTGAGCTCTGTGCTCTGGCCATCCCGTCGAAGAGACCATCCCCACAAGCTTCGATCTTTACTGCTGGAAATCAACCACTTGCCTGTATCATCAGAGCCATCTGAAGCTGTTGGTAGAAACATGAGCTTGGACACTGGTGCTCCGTGTCCGCGCCTTTCGTGCAGTATGCGTGGCACTGGGCTGAAGGGAGTAGTATCAAAGATCCACGTCTTGAGGCTATTATCCAGTCCGCTACTGACCAAGATGCCTTGGCCAGCGAGGAATTCCACCTTGCTTGTCCCACCTGGAGTTGAAGATGTCGGCTGTGCATGTGCCGCGCGCAGGACACCTGCCTTTCGCCCTCCGTTGTTCAAATCCCACAGTGTGACATCTCCGGACGCAGTCGATGCTGTGGCCATGAGACCTGCTGATTTCCCATCATCGCCAGCACCCAAGCCATCCGTGCGGAATGATATCGAGGTCACTGGTGCGCCGGCAGGTGTGTTGAGTTGGATGACTGTCTGGTCTGCTTTCACATCATGAATGAGAATTGGACCTTTCTCGAACGCGATTGCAACCAGCGAGAGTGCTGGCGTTGGCTCGATAGCCGTGATAGCTCCATAAGCAGTGGAAGGAGGCAAAATTGTGTATACTAGCTTGCCGCTGGACACATTCCAGATCTCAGCACTTCCATCCTGCCTGCCTACAATGATCTTGTTCAAAAATGTGGGCAGGCTGGAGATGCATTTTGTGAATGCGATGGGCGAAATGCCTCTCAGAGACGTGTACAGCTCAAAATCGGTAGTCTTCCACACCAAGAGCTCGGTGTCGCAGACTCCAATGATCCAGCAGCCGAACACGCAGAAAGCCTTCACGTTCTCCTTACAGTCCACGGGCACTTCCAATTCAGCTTCCTTCTTGCCTCTCTTGAACACCCACACGCCTCTTGCTGAAGACTCGTCCTTGCCGCCCCAAGCTGCCAATATCTTGTCTTTCCATGCTTTCGTGACTGTGATTTTCTCGGGCGTCTGCGGTCTGGTGATGAAGACCAGATTCAGGCCTCGTCGCAAGTCGTACGTCTGCAAGCTCCGGCCAACAGAAGTGGTAATCTGGAATGTCGTTTTCCCTAGTGGTATGCTCGTGAATGGGACTTCTGTGGGCGAGACCAGGCCGACGGTTCGGTATGGCGCAAACACACGAGAAGTTCCTGCCTGTCGCTGAGGTTTTGCGAGGCCGTTACTCAGCTTCTGTCGTTTGACAATGCGCCCATCAACCTCCATTCTGCACTTCACTTCCACCGCCTTTGTCTACGCGATTCTCTTCACATCCCGGCTCGGAAAAGTTTCAAAGCACTGCCAGATAGGGTTTCGGTGATCGGCGCTAGCGGCTTTTGACCTCACACGTGCGTTTGTATTCTGCCGTGGGCAGGCGGCGGTCTGTGCTTGGCTTGCGCCTTCCATCGATGTCGCGCCGTTACCGAAAGACTTCGCAGGTTGTGGCCACCAGAGCGTGTCAGGTTGTACTCGAGCAATCGCTGCTGTACCGTGCTGTGTGCCGTCAGACAATGCGTGGGCGCATTCACATGACTTGACACCTGGAAGTGCGTTGCGTTTGTTCGTTCCTTCACTGTCAATGGGTTGCGACTTCCGTCGAATCATGAAATCGCAGCCTCACTTCGAACAACTTCTCTTTGGCCCGCACTTCTGTGACACACCGGCGAACGTACCACTCGCTGCTCCAACAGCGCTGTCGGACTTCTCCCTCGCACCACGCTGTGCGCCGACTCGACTACACCACCTGCACACCCATCGCTCCCGACTGCTCCTTCCTCGAATCTGCACGACACTACAACACTGGAAGCGCTGCGAGGCGCCTAGAAATGGCATCCGGAGGACACTTGATGCAGCAACAGAGGGGCTCTCTGGAAGCCCGCATCAAGTCTTCGCTGAATAACGACCTCAAAGAAATATGCAAAGCGTATAATTACCAAGTCTCGGGAACAAAGGCTGTTCTGCAAAAGCGATGCATTGAAAGTGAGATATACACCGCTGTCTGACGCGGACTGCCGCAGCATGTGAGCTTTCTGACCAAGTGGGCGTAGTACTGAACAACCTCGTGAAAACTGGCGACCAAGCCGAATTTGCCGTGTTCAACTATCGTCTAAGCAATCACGGACAGGCCCCGCCACGAGGGTCGGCACCTTCGTCTTCCTCAACATACTCGCACCCAAACGGCAACAATCAGCCCTACGGCCTCACCGGCATGCCGCCGAGCGGACGAGCACCGCCATATGGCGGAAACAAGGTGCCTCTTGGAGGTCGAAGTGAGTTCACGAAAATGCAGCCGACAAATGCAAGGATCTCATTAACCGCGAAAGCAGACCCGTTCAAACCAAGCCCATTTTACGAATCACACGAGGTTGTTCTGCCCCTCAGTGATCTGCCTGGTAAATATCGTCTTCTCCCTCGTTTGCTTTGAGCGCACTTACGATGGAAACTTACAGAAACCAAAACAGAAATGCCGCAGAATCGGCACACTGTGCGGTCCACAGTGACTCTTACCCCGGAGCAGGCGCTACGCATGGAGAAAGACAGCAGCCTGAAGCTCCTCATGTACTGCGGAACTGGCATCACTGGATACGGTTACGTCGATGTCGCGTTCCCGAACCAGCTCGAAGTCAAACTTAATGGCGATGACGTTCGCGCCAACTTCAAAGGCCTCAAAAACAAACCTGGATCGACCAAGCCGGCAGATCTCACTGAAAAGGTCCGGAAGCGCGGAGGCTATCAAAATCAGCTGTCGATAACATACGCACTGACTCAGAAGCGCTTCTCGTTTTCCGTGTATCTCGTGAAGTACGTGCCGGCCGACGCCCTGACCGAACGTATCAAGCGAAATCAACATGGTGGTGGCATCATCACCAAGCAAACAGTCCTGAACGAAATGAACAGGGCAAACGCGGACCCGGACATTGCGGCGACCTCGGTTCGAATGTCGCTGAAAGATCCCATATCAGTTCTGCGTATCACACTCCCGGTTCGGTCTACCAAATGCTCGCACAATCAGTGTTTTGACGGCGCCATGTTCATGATGTTGCAAGAGCAAGCTCCGCAGTGGACCTGCCCTGTATGCTCGAAGAGCGTCTCCTACGAGAACCTCTGCGTTGATAAGTACTTCGAAGAAATACTCCAGCAGACGCCTACTTCGGTCGAGAAAGTGGACATCGAGCCGGATGGACGATGGCATCAGATTAAAGAAGAAGAGTCGCAGCCGAAAGGCTATTCTAGCAGGGATAACCGAGCCGCATACGATAACGACTTTGATAACGACGACATTGTAGAAGTCAGCGACCCAACATCCAAGTCGAAATTGACGAACGACCTGACACTCGGCAATGGGTCTACGCCGGCACTGCTGTCGCCGATGACAGGAGCTGGGTTTGCTATGAACACCCCACCTTTGTCATCGAGAGGACCATCTGCAGCGCCCTCGACAGCGTCCGCGCAGCAGAGCAATAAGAGATCTGCGAATGCTGTCATCGACTTGACACTCTCAGATGACGAAGACGAGCCACCCCGGCCGGCCAAGCGGCAGTCTACCAACACGAGTACGCATCATGGCACCTCAGCACACTCTTACAACACGCCCAATTCCTTACCTGATCCCCGCCCCTCGTATGGTAGTCAGAGCTATGTTGCTGACAGCTATAGGCAGACTGTCAGTAACACAGCCAGACCGCCTAGCAGTCACGGCAGGAGCAGCGCAGCGCCCGACAACTTGAACTTTGGAATTTTCAGCAGCAGCAAGTTCCCCGCTGGAGCAGAATCCCCTTTCCGCGCGACTAGCAGTTCTAGTCCTTCCTTTCCACAAGCCGGCAGTGCAAGCAACAACTGGGGCCAATACTCACGACCACCGACAGCACAAGGACCTGCCGGTGCTTCCGCCGGTTCCGCCTTTCGCCCGTTTCAAATAAATCCACCCGCGAGTCAACAGCAACCCATCCGGCTGCCATCTATCCACGCGCACCTCCCTGAAGGATACCCTGGTGCTTGGAGGAGTGATCAGCAGAATAGTAATTACTCGCACAGTCCACCCGGATGAGGATATTTTCGTGCCGGAGTCATGGCCTTAGCAGGCAAAAAGGGAAGCATAGTAGAAGACAGCGAAAGAGACGATACCATGATTTGAAGCTTTGCGGATAGCTTTGCGGATATACTAGCAAGGAGTTTTGGCGTACTGTCTTACAGCGAGTGATGCTGAGACAGATGAGTGTGATACCGATACCATGGGAAAGGAATGGGTCTTTTGCTGATACTCCGCATAAATAGCTAAACGATGATGAATGTCGATCAATACTGTATAACTCTCCGTCCCTCCTTCTCTTCTGTTGTAGTTCATGTGATCCAAGGCAGTGTACTAAGGTATCGCAACTGAAGCCTAGTCGCACAGGCCAGCGGCTCATCCCGCAAAGTGACCGAATCGCAGCCCTCATAATGAACCTCACTCCTGCATTCAACAATGACTTCACCACACATGCACGATCAGGTCCGGCGACGGCCACGACACCAGCGCCATCATGTCGTCCTCCGCGCAGCGGGCGCTGGAGTATCTCGAGCAGCTGCCCGGGACGACCTTCACCAAGCTGTATCAACAGCCCAGCACTGCGCTGGCCATCTTTCGGCGCATGCTGCCTCACCTGGCTAAGACGCTCGTTATGGCCATGTTGTATTTACCGACACCTTTCAGCGTAGCTGACCTTGAGACGTGGGTCAATCCGGACCACGACAGCATTCAGACTAAAGATCGCGCATTGTCTATCCTCAGTAGACTGCGCATTTTGTTCGACGATACATACAAAGGGCGAGCAGCGCTGAGGATGAATCCAGCGTTTGCCAAGAGTTTGAGGGAGGCTTTGACCGGCGGTGGAGAACACAGGAGCTTTGGTGTCCCATGTTCCACACCGGACAAGACATCCATCACGATCGAGTATCTGGACAGTTTTGCGCGGAAACAGTGGGAAGCTATTCTCTACTACGTCGTTGGGAGCGCCAATTCCGCACTGAGTGGCGGCACGGACATCATAGATGGGACGAAGACTCTGCTGGAACGAGGCAGCTTCGTGCAGACCAAGGGAAACGGCAGGCACAGATTCATCACTACCGATGGCTTCACATTTCTGTTGCAGGATGTGAACGCGCAGATCTGGTCTCTGCTGATCGTCTACCTTCAAGTCTCTGAAACGGTATGCCTTTCACGATGATGTTGAGCCACATGCTGACGTGCAAGTGCAGCTAAGCATGGACGCGGTTGACGTGCTCTCGTTCTTGTTCACACTGGGATCTCTTGAGCTCGGCATCTCGTACTCGACTTCGAATTTGACAGCCACGCAGCTTCAAATGCTTGATGACCTCTCAGATCTTGGACTGATATTTCGCCGACCCTCCCAAACCGATCGCTACTATCCCACGAGATTGGCAACCACCCTGACATCTGATGCCCCAGCGCTCCCAAACAGCAGCCATACATCAACCACTACAACGCTGTCCGCCAGCAGCATCAATGACCCTGCTTCCTCTGCGGACGAGAAGGGCTACATCATCCTCGAAACGAACTACCGCCTATATGCTTACACGAACTCGCCGCTGCTGATCAGCATTCTCAGCCTGTTCGCCACTCTGTACACGCGATATCCGAATCTCGTCACAGCAAAGATTACAAAGACTTCCGTGCAGGCTGCTATATCTTCTGGGATCACAAGTAATCAGATCATCTCCTACCTGCAGACACACGCTCATCCGATCCTACGGCGCACTGCGGCCACACATAACGCACCCATCCTTCCGCCAACTGTGGTCGATCAAATCAGGCTATGGCAGATCGAAGGCGAGAGAATGACAAGTACCAAGGGTTACCTCATTCGCGATGCAGGATCAAGAGAAGATTATGAAAAGGCTGTCGAGTACGCAGAAGCGCTGGGCATCTTGGTGACAGCTTTTGATCAGAAGATGGCGTTCTTCGTAACGAGAATGGAGCAGATGACAGCATACTTCAAGGCTCAGGCTCAGCGGAAGAAAGAAGCGAAAGAAGCGAAAGAATTACAGGCGGCAGCGAGCGGGAGCAAATCATGAGTAGAGGTCTGGTGGATTTTTGTTCTCATGCATAGCGAGGCGTTGGACCTAGGAAAGGCTGGATTGACACGAACACGATAAATGCATTCTACGATGTAGTAATAATGCTGTCTGTAAGTCTACGACCAAATCATAGAATGATACAATTTCTGCAGATCAACTCGATCCACTCAGCAAATATGACCGTACCGCAAGCGCCAACAACCTCAAGACTTCTCCTCCTTCAAAGCAGCCGCCTTCTTCACACCCTCCCGCTGCATCATCTTTTGGTGCCACGCCCAACTCTTCGGCCAAGTCTTCTCCCACTCCTTCAGAAATCCTTCTTCCATCATCTTCGGCGCCAACTCATTCCAAGGCACAAACATCAGATCTGCATACGATATCTTCTCTCCAATAAGATATTCCTGCCCGATTCTGGTCAGGTGCAAATCGATAACTCCAATAACGCGACGGACTTCGGCTTTGTATCGATCAATTGCGGACGTGAGGTTCTTTTCGGGATGGAACTAGACGAGACATTAGCTGAGGGAGAATCGGAAGGATGATACCTGGAGAAGAAATACCATTGCAAACCATCCCAATTGACCCCAATATGGTCCTTGGCCTGAGGCTTGGAAATAGGACCATTGACTCTGGTGATTATTCTCTGGGAAGGAGGTGTATTGGAGAGATTTGTCTTTGTCGTAGGTCTGGATGAGGTATTCGATGATTGCGCCGGATTCCCAGAGTTTGAGACCGGTGTTTGGGTCCTCGATACTGGGGACACGGCCGTTGGGGTTGAGGGTTAGGTAGGGCTCTTCTTTGGTTTCGGTCCAGGGGATAGGGTGTAGGGAGTAGGGGAGTTTCAGTTCCTCGAGGATTATGAGGACTTTGAAGGGGTTGGGAGTCTTATGCGAGGTTAGTCTCGATGCGGTATTGTGTTTGGAACTGGTTGATTTATTGATGGTAGGCCCCAGATTTCGATCGGTTTGAGGGAGGAAGACATGGCTAGTGATGTTGTTCGAGTGATTGGTCGTTGGCTTCTCAGATTTGATCTAATGTCATTGCCTGGTGAACTTGTGTTGCATGGTTCCCAGCAACATTATATCCTCTCATCAGCTGGAATGGCTTTGTCATTTCGCTGCTTTTCCAGCTGTACGATCAATCGGAATTGATCCGACACAGTCAGTATGGCTCATATCCTTACCAATCGATTGCCTAGGACGGAAGAAGCGTGCACACTGTAGCCAGGTTGTCGCATGTGAGTGTTACGAATACGACGGATGAGGAAGGATTGGAGCTCTGTCAGCAACATCCGACAAGCTGTACAGCTGGAGCTCGGAAGCACTACTCCAAATCAACATCTCTGGTCAATATCTCAGCCAGAATTGAACGACGCGAAACCGCACAAGCACAGGCACCAGGGTTTCGCGTTCATCGTTCCTGCCTCCCCTCGCTCGCTCGCTTAAGACCCGAGGAAGTACTACGTCGGGCACGGCTTTCCGTCTCACCTGCTGGACGCTCGACTACATGCTCATAGTACAGGCAACGGACCTCGTTACCAGTACCGCGTGGCATGCATGGTCCGACTTCTAATGCCGCGTCGAGCTCGTAGCACACCTGCAAGCGGCTCTGCTTGAGCTGAAATCTCTTTCTCAACATTGTCGATTGAAAGTCATAGTGCTCGCTTTCCAACACGAAAAGCGACTGAACAAAGATGGGGATGCTTCAAGACTTTCTAATGAGACTTGGTGCTCTGAACAGCTTCCTGACTACCTCGTCTGCCAAGCAGGCACCATGCAGTGCGAGCAGCATTGCTCAACCTGAATACTTCGGCCTTGAAGTCCTTAACATCACCGCCAACAAGGTGAAGAATCATTCCGAATGGGGTCGAGGATCAACTGGTTATAATACTCCCAATCAAGGTACCACAGTTGACTTCTGCAATGTAACTGTTACCTACACTCATCCCGGCACCGACGATAGAGTCAATGTCTACATCTGGCTTCCAACATTTGGTAATTACAATGGCCGCTTCATGGCACACGGTGGTGGTGGACTGGCGGGAGGCATGCCTGGGTCACTGATCGCAGGAGTGGCAGCAGGCTATGCCTCCTCGCAGACAGATTCCGGACACGAGATGAATCCAGCTTCAGCTCAGGACTGGGCCCTCAAAAGTTCAGGCAACGTCAACTGGCAGCTCCTCCAAGATTTCGCGGATGTCACTCTGGATGATATGACGGCGATCAGTAAATCAATCATCACAAGCTTTTATGGAAAGAAGCCTGAGTATTCGTACTGGAATGGCTGCTCGAATGGAGGACGACAAGCACTCGCGCAAGCTCAGCGATACCCGAGGAATTACGACGGGATCCTAGCCAAGGCTCCAGCTCTTGCATGGGCTGATCTTGTTGTTTCGTTGCACTGGGCTCACGTACAAATGGCCAAGCTTAACTACGTCCCCCCGCCTTGTGAGATGACAGCAATTCACGAAGCTGTGATTGAAGCCTGTGACGAACTCGATGGCGTGAAAGATGGTGTCATCTCTGCACCTGGACTCTGCGACTTCGACGCTTCCAAGCTTGTAGGAAAGGAATGCTGCAGTGGCAAACACAAGATCACGGAGGAAGCAGCTAAGATCGTCAACGCAGCCTGGGCAGGCCCGCATAAGAATGGACAACAGCTTGCTGCCGGTCTTAGCCGCGACATGCCCTTCGGTACAGAAGACGAGCGGATGATTCTCTTTGCTGGGCTTGCGCAGACTTGGTGCGATGATGGAATTCATGGCAAGAACTGCAAGTCTGTGCCCTTCCTTCCCAGTGTTCAATGGATCACGTACTTCGTGGAGAAGAATCCGGAATATGATCCTTCGAAAATGAGTGAAGAGGAATTTTTCCGTATATTGCGAATCAACCGACAGCAGTACACGTCCATCATGAACGCGGACTGGGCCGACTTGAGCGAGTTTCGGGCTGCTGGAGGAAAGATGATCTCCTGGTGAGTAAAACAATTTGCAGAGTATTGATGTCACAACGAAGCTGATTGCAAACCAGGCACGGTCTAGCCGACCAATTGCTGCAAGTGAACAAGACGATTCAATGGTACGACCGCGTTCTGGAGCACGACCCGAATGTTGCAGACTTCTTCCGTTTCTATACACCGCCTGGTGTCTACCATTGTGGCGGCGGCCCTGGATTCGCTCCTGACACCTCATTCGACGCACTCATAGATTGGGTTGAGAAAGGCAAAGCTCCGGGGACACTGATAGGCACTTCTTCGTCTGGCGCAACAAGGCCTATCTGCTTATATCCGGACGTGGCCCAGTATGTCGGTGGCGATCCTAAAGTTGCTTCGTCGTATAAATGTGCCGCAGACTTTGGGCAGAAGAAAGCGAAGTTTGAAGAGAGGGAGACTGAGGCACATGGGGAGCTATGAAGAGGCACAAAAATGTGGGCTGTCAGGAGTTTAGAGTCGATCTCGGTCTGCAGTGGTATGTGTGTCAAGGTCAAGCCATACTCATTAGAGGACGGTATATGACCGACGTCAGTGATGTTGACTTCCACGCCCTTCAATCTCCTTTCCAAGCTTGAATCCCCCAGGAAGCGCCGACTGAAAGAATCCTTCCGGATCATACTTCTTGGCCACATCGCGCAGAAACTTCAGATTTGAAGCTCCATAACTCGCCAATGGATCTTGAAATGGTGCCGCATAGTTAAGATACTCGAAAGGATATCCCACGTCGTTGACATTCGTGTACTCCTGTACCTTGTCAAGCCAAGTCTGGATTGCAGACGATACCTATTGGAAAAGTCATTCAAAGTGGTCCAATGACATGAGCTCATCTTAATTACCTCATTATCATAGCTCGCATCTTTCCACAGAGGCATCAGGAATACGATAATCAGGTCATCATCTGTATGATTCAGGCCCAAGATGTTTCCGCCGCCTCCTCGATCGCGGTACGCTTTTGGTAAAGCATCGTACTGGATATCCCATGTCAGGTCTGGGATGTGACTGAGGCGTTTGTAGACATCGGTGGTAATTTGATGGACTTCTTTGAGCACAGAGAGAGATTTTGCTTTGATGGTCGTAGTAGCAAATAAGACCCTAACGTGATTAGCAGGCTGTAAGCAGCATCACGCTGGGAACTCACCTCGAGACTGGCGGTACACTTCCAGGATAATCTGCAAAGGTCGTTGGACCGTATGTGCTGGACAGTGCCTCACTTTGAAGGCTTGTGATCGGCTGCAGGCTGGGGTGATCGTTGGATCCATCGCTGGCGGTGACCCAAGCGAGAGCTGATGATTGTGAGCTATCACGTTGCATCACAAATTCAAGAGCCAATGTAGCAGCTTCGTCTTGACCACCTTGCTGCATGAAGAAGTCGAAACCTTCCAGGAATTGATCGGTCGCATTTATTGACATAAGGATATATCCTCCTTGGATCTGCTGATCGTGCTCGAAAGTGGCCACATCAAAGCGGGTGACAATACCGAAGTTGTTCCCTCCACCTTTCAGAGCTGTGAACAAATTGCTGTGAGAAGTTTTGTTGACATTGAGGATGCGACCTCCCGCTGTGACAAGTTCGTAGTTCACAACGTTGTCTGCTACCCAGCCGACTTTGGGTGTGAGCCAGGAGTAGCCACCACCAAGAGCTATGCCGCCGACACCCGTACCTTGAGCTGTTAGTAGACGTTGTCAAGCTCTAGGAAGCACGCAGTACCTGAGCATCTTCCCCCAGGCACTGCAAGATTTGTGCCATTGAGCTGATCGTAGACTCTGCTCCAAGTGTTGCCTGAACCTAGTCTCACGTAAGACCTGTCGTTTGAAACAGTTGTCTCATTGATCCAACTCAGGTCCATGACCACTCCGCCATCAATGTCATTGGCCCCAGCATGAGGCATGTGACCGCCGGACTTGATAGCAAATTGACAGGCCCATGTGTGGTCTTTGGCATGCTTGAAGATCCTGATCGCTTTCGACACCTCGTCTGCACAGGTTGGCAGGAAAATGCAGGTGGGGGTGAGTTGACTGTTGTCCGTCCATCGTTCGTTGTACTGGAAATGTTGTGAAGAATTCGTCAAGAAAACTTGATCGTAATATGATTGAGAGAGCTGCTGGCAGCATCTTCTGACGTCCGATCCGGTCCCAGCAACGACTTTGGGCACGAGAATCAGTAGTGAAAGACCGAAATACCAGAGCATGGTCATAGGCGATCTGTGAGGTCAACTTCTCTCATGTCGAGCAACATCGAAGTCTGGGGCGAGCTCAGTACCTTATGTGTAGCACCTCGTGAACGCCAGGAGTCCCAAGCGAGCCACTTGCACCTGCTGTGGAACTCACAGAGCAAGGATCAGTCTTGGCAGAGAGCTACCTAGGTATGATGGTGAGCGATGGCAGTAGCCACGAGAGATTGCAATTGCTCAATTGCCGTCTAGCACAATTTTGGGTATCTATTTGTAAAAAAGGCGTTTTACTCGCTCTCGAAGTGACCGGTGTATGCATCTGAACTGTAGTGTCTGTGTCATCGCTGTCCAAGAATTCTTTGCAGGCTTTCCAGAGCTGTCCGGGGTACTGATGCTGCAGAGCCGTAGTGTAACGCGCTCGTGGAGTCCATGAGGCCTGTGACAGGAACTGTGGCAGTGGTGGTACTGCTATGGCTATCGAGTGCTGGCCAAACGAACTTATCGCACGCCCAAAGAGTCGAATTGCCTATATCGAGCCCTAGGCCGCTATCATCCATCTCAATGTCGTTCGCTCCTATCGCACCTTCGAGAACAGGCGAGACAGGCACCGAATTCGCGTCATGGATTTTCGCATGTCGTTTAAGGTCTTTGGGATAGAAAAAGCCTTTACGACAGCGAGGGCAGACGTGTTTTCTTTCGTCCTGCTTATGAATTTTCTCGTGCTTGGTCAGTTCGCCTTGATAGTCAAATTGCTTTCCACACCCATCGTGAGCGCAAACGTAGCCCCCGATCAGCTTAGGCTCTCTCTTCCTTTTCTTTGTGATGCTTGTTTGAAGACTGTAATCTGAGTCTACGAAGCTACCTGCCTCGTTGTAGCTGCTAGCAGACAAGTAACCAGGGCCGCGAGAGAACGATGATCTCCACGATGGTCTTCGCGACAGAGTCCGGGGAGTGAATGAAACTGAATGCATGGAGGCTCCGTCCGGTCTAGGCTGAACGGCCTTCGAAGCGGCTTCTGACAATGCTTGTTGCAGTTCGGCAGGAGATGGGCCCTGAACGGAAGACGCTTGAGAGTCTCTATCTGGCGATGGAGATGATGTTTCAGATGCAGGATGATTTGGATTCTGGTCTTGCAAGGTCCGAAAGGCATCGGCGACTCGAGGAGGCAGATTGCAAAAATCACCATCTAGCATGTTTGGGTGGAGGTGAAACTGTTCTGGGAAGCGCACGTAGCGGCATTGAATTGCTCTGCCAATGCGGTTCTTGTTCCACTGAGGTCTGGTGCTCTCAAGAGCTAGCACCACAGCAGCTGCGTGTTCTGCGGTCTCGAATACTGCCCATACCGTGCCATAGTCACCACGTATAACCATGGTCACTGCCATAGGTTCGGGAAGCTCCAGGTGGCGCAAGGAAGTCTGGAAACAGATACTAGCATCTATCCAGTGGAACAGAACCAATCGAGATATCATAAATCCAGAAGACCAATTCTCGCGAAGAGGATTGCATTTACGCTCCAGCAGAACTCCATAAAGATTGGGCTTAATGATGGCACACTTGCTCAGCAAGATCCTCTTCGGCGATTTCGACATGGCTTAGGCCCCACATATTAGCCATTGAGTGGACTTGCTTCCTCTGTCGTGAGTAAAGAGGCATAGTAATCATGGTCGACTTCTGACTTTGGCGAAATTGTCGAAGTGCTCGCCGTAGTTCAATGTACCATTCGTCCAAGCTGTCCAATTCAGTCCAAGAACAGTCGCTCTCCTCTATCGAATCCGCAGCCCTGGATCTTGTTGGATGCGATGCACTTGGCACAAAGCGGGACACCAATTCATCTCGACCTCCATCCACAGCACCATCTTCAGCCTCGCCAATGTTCGACTTTGACGGGTGTATGGAGGGTGCATCGTTCAATGGCCATTCCAAGTCGTTGAGCCACGAGAAGTCTTCGAGCGGGCCTGCGGGTTCATTGTCGCCATTCAGTCCTGCGTTGAAAGTCATGGTACTCCTTGGTATTGGACTGTTGGTCAATCACTACACCAGATTACATTGCAATCTTGCAGTGACATAGAGGTGCACACGTCCCGAAGATCTAGATTAGATGAATACAATAGTGCGTATGGGATACCTCAACTAGAAATTAGAGACTGAAAGTCAGTGTGCCTGAAGACGCGACGCGATCATTTTTGCTCGCGAACGCCGCCATTCCACCTTTCTGGCGGCATCGGATCCAGAGAGGCGGCCTCTTCACGTCACGCGTGGAGGTATTTAAAGGCTTGGGGGATCAGCTCAGCTCAGCTGTCGCGGTTCGCAAGAGGCCTCACGCATTTCCTGCAGGTCGACAGAGCTAGTCGTCCAGCTACGCGAGATGCATTTTGCGTGTCTCATGATACCGATTCGACCAGATCCAAGGAAAGTGACGGTGTCTGGGTATTGACCCTACTGATGGAAGGTATAACACGCGTCAATAAATTATGAGACTCGCTGATGTTGTTGTGAAAGAGATGCGGGTTCTTCAGTGAAATGCCCGCCATGCAGCCAAGCGTTAGCTCGCCCGCTCTTTCCATCAATCAGACGGGAGGCGGTTTCCCAAGGCGAGTTGTTTATGTCAGCTACCGCAGAGCCGCACACGTCACTCTTTGATAGAGGCACGACAACACCAACACTTTCTTGTTCCCTTGCCGTCTACAACAATGCGACAAGCGGTTCGCATAATACCTACGACGAGACCTACAAGTCTTAGGGCGAGCCACATATTACCATGGCTCTGTGCTCGGAACCTCAGCACTTCTACCAGGCGCGATAACATCCAGCCTGAGCAGGTCCACCAGCTTCACGGCTACTATGCAGACCTGCTGGACGCGCCACTCCGCAAGGAGACTCAGCATATCGATAGACCATATGCGGACCCATCGCCAGAAGATGCGATCCCTATGACCGAGAAGGAGAAGACCAGGGCCCGGGCGAGGAAAGTCTTTGGAGACCGACGGGCGGATGCAGAAGAAAGACGACGACAGATGGAGAGCAAAAGCCAGATGATCGCTGGAGTCCTCGTACCTCCTAAACCTGAAGAGCCAGATAATTGCTGCATGTCCGGCTGTGTGAATTGTGTCTGGGAAAGATTCCGTGAAGAGCTTGAAGAGTATGCCATGAAAATGAAGGAAGCCAAGCGCAAGCAGATCGAGATGCGAACTCAAGGACAAGCAACAGGAATGATGGCTCGAGAATCAGGTATGCCAATACACGCAGCGATCAGTATGGACGACGACGGAGGTGGGAGCGAGACACTGTGGTCGGATAGTACAAACTTGAAGGCCGTGGCAGACGCTGAAGAAGACGCCGATCCACTCGCGGACATTCCAATCGGGATCAGAGAATTCATGAAGACAGAAAAGAAACTCAAACAAAAGCACCGCGAGCGTGGCGAATACATCGAAACAGCACTCGATACAGAACTACGCCCAGAAGCCTGGGCCTCGTCAGGAAGCTGAACTGAACTACATAATTCCACATCTCCCACCTGACGCTTGATCATTCCCACAATTCGGATCGACGTCCATCTCCCTCACGCGCACATTGTCCACAATCGCAGGATCCTCAAACAAGGAGCCCGAAGGTGCAGTTGACCTTCCACGACCTAGACCATTGTATCCCGCGCCCCGGCCGTTGCCCAAACGTAGACGATTCTTCAGGCGGGTGCACTGGAAGCAAGGTGCCTCGACTTTCAAAGGTTCGCTGTCATTAGAAGTAGGTGGCTGAAGGCAATGGCCGTCGAATGCAGCGCGGTGGTTGCAGTGAATCGTGGTGGATTGTGAATGACCACAGGTATAGGTTGAGATCTCGGTGTGACACATGACGGATGAGTGGTGCTTTGAGTAGACAGGGTAGCAGAGAGCTCAAGAGGGCCTTGTCACAACAGAGGCAGACATTATATGATACTGAAGGGAGGCTATGTTGCGACAGATCGCCGCAGTGTTGCACAAAGATAGACATGGCAAACGAATACTGTCTCTGGTGAAAGGTGGATAGTTCGAGATCTGAGATCAGTAAGACAATGAAAGACACTGTAGTATGCGCCACGATGGGCAGATGTGTTCACAAAATATTCTCTCCTTTCATTCTTACACACTAAGGTAAGTAAGTTGGTATCAAAAAACGCGCTATCTGGTGGTATCGTGCGGACGCTAAATCAATCAAATGCATCTTCTTTTGCTTCTTTTTCCCACAGAATAACACCGTTATCGGAAAACAGCCGTTCCTTCCTGGTATGAAAAGAAAGCGCCTGTGTGCCTGCCGAGCCCATAGTCTTCGTGAGAGGGAGAGCAACAAAATCGTACTTGTACAGCCTTCGTCGGCAGTAGGTTGGTGCCAGGGATTACTCTCGGCAATTCACCCCACCTTCCCATTATCCTCCTCCAGCTGAAACGCCATTCCATCAAATAAAAAGCAGTCGTCCGCACCAAGTATTGTACATCGAATCGAACAGGAAAGGAGGCAGTCGCTGCGTGTCTCGCGCTCGAGCGCGGATATTCTAATTCTCTTATTTGTTGCTGATCACAGATCGAAGCTTGCTGGGTTTTTGATTCATCATGGGTCATATCAGAACATGCCGCCTTCGCCGGAGCCCATTGGCGCCGTCACGGCACGCGTCGGTCCACGACGTTCTGGAGATTCGGCTTGGTTGAAGCCGTACTGTTGCATGGCTGG
This sequence comes from Pseudocercospora macadamiae, assembly GCA_012978405.1. Taxonomy (NCBI): domain Eukaryota; kingdom Fungi; phylum Ascomycota; class Dothideomycetes; order Mycosphaerellales; family Mycosphaerellaceae; genus Pseudocercospora; species Pseudocercospora macadamiae. The sequence continues at coordinate 250,251 of WRNY01000049.1, forward strand.
GGATTCCTGCCTAGCTGGCATGCGCACTACGTTGCTTGGCGGGAAGAGTCCCTGGTCGGTGCGCTTTGGCGAAGTCTGCAGGAGCAGGTTTGGGTCGGACTGAGTGAGCTTGGGAAGCTCGTTCTCCTTGTCACTCGCGTCCTTGGATCCTAGGCCAAAGAGCTTGCGAGGGCCGCGGCGTCTCGGATTGATTGGTGGAATGGGTGGAGGATGATCCATTCCGTTCTTCAATGAAGCGCCGGGCGGCAAGTCCACAGTGTCGACGTTCGAAGTAGAAGAGATAAGTGTGGGCTCCGAGATATCCGATTTCGAGATCGTCTTCCTTCGAAGTGGGGGATTCGGTCTCGCTGAAGTTGGAATCATAGGTGAGTAAGTCTCGGGAGAGAAGACAGCTGGGCTGATGGAAGCTGGAGTACCGTTGCTGGATGCTGAAAGAGGCGGCGTCGGGTTCGAAGTGTACGGGTTTGCCACTGGAGCTGGCCGTCCCGGGGTGTACACATTTGGCTGCAATGGTGCAGAGGTTGATCCGTTTTGTGTTAGTCTGGTTGCATTCTGCGCGGCGAGTCCCATCTTTTGATCGAAGTATGCTTGCATGCCAGCTCTGCTTCCGTCGCTGTCTCGATCAGAAGGCAAGATAGCTGGCGAGGCGTCTGGAGTCGGTTCATGTGCGGCTGCGGAAGAGCCGTGGCCCTCGATCATAGCCTTTTCCAAATCGTCGCGGTATGGTCCTGTACGACTGCGAGAACGGCCAGTGGTAGCTGCCGAGTTGGATCGACTCCTGTTGCGTCCAGCTGACAGTGCCGGCGATCGGCTAGACGCCAGTTGGCGCTCCTTTGGAAATTCGGCGCTGTCAATTTCGCGTATCGATTCTCCGATCTCGTTCTTGAAGGCTGGATGCTGAGAGACTGGAGGAGGCATTGCAGGACGTGGAGAGGAGTTGCCGCGCGGTCGGGCCAGATCCAAACTGACACCAGATCTCTCGTCCCTAACCAAGTTGTTGACGCTGGCATTGTTCTTGAAGCCTTTCGCATGCTGGTCGCGCATGGTGGCAAGCGATTCTCCACTAGATTTCGCCCGCATCATACCCAGTGCTCTCAAAGCACCTGGCGTTCCCGGCACTGGACTTGCGGACCGCGAGTTGTTCGTCTCCACATAGCTTTTCAAATTCTCTCGGATGGCATCTCGTCGCGCGGCCAAGTCTCTGGAGAATGCCTCGCGGTCCTGCAGAGTCGCATTGCTTGGATCTCGAGTATGCTGCTGCTTTTGAAGCTCGTGTTGCCAGGATGGGATGTTGCTTTGGATCGACGAGACTTCAGATACCCTATCGCTTGTCACACCTTCCTGGTAGAGCGAAATTTCTGATCGCCGCTCTGGCTGGTCAATTGCACTCGACGCCCCGCTATGTGCCTCGTCCAGGTCCCACGGATTGGAAGCTGTATAGTGGGAACCCCGGATAGACGCATGATGATTGTCTAGTGGATTTCCAAGAACGTTCCCGAATGAGTCCGTCTTCTCACCATTCCAGGGCACATCAGGCACGACGGGAGCCTCGTTCGGACCATTGTCAGCAGGATAGATGGAAGAGTTGTTGCTTTTTTGTCTGAGATGGTGCATCATGCCATTGAGGGCTTGCGACTGAGGACCTAACGTTGGCGAGTCAAGGTCCCTAGGAATTAGGGCTCCAGGTTTCGCATCCAGATGTTGCAAAGATCGAGCTGAGGCCTTCTGCCTCAGATTTGGCTTCGGTTGCTCTTCTTCGACTGCTTCGGCAAGACTCGCTTTGGACCTTTCTTCCCTCACCGCAGGATGCTCAGAGACGGAGGGCAAAGGCGTAGGCTGCCATTTGGAATGGTACCCGCCGTAGCCGTATTCAGGCTGGTTGAACGACCTGGCGATTTCGCTGACCTCTTCTTCATCTTCATCCTCACTTGCGCTGATATTGCCGAAGAAGGTTCTATGAGTGTCCGGAAGCGGCGACTTGGTGACCGAAGGCGCCGATGCCTTTACTGGAAACTGGTTAACCGCGTTCTGAAATACGGTATATGCATTCGTAGGTTCGTGCTTAGGCGCAGAGGCTGACTGGGAGCGGGCGCGAGGAGACAGATCAGGAGACCTCCTGGGCTGCTGCCCACTCTGCTCGTCTTCGTCCCGGTTGATGCGTTGCTGGAAAGGAGACTGCTGAGGCGGCGACACTCTATTCTTCACAACTGCATTAGAGGCTGACCGTTGCAATTGCTTCTGTCGCTCCAAATACTGTTGCTCGTCGAATGCATGCGCTGGCTTATTGAATGCGCCCATTGCTGTGGCTTTGCCTCGGTCGCCAGGCTCCAATGCCTGTGCCAATACATTGGATTCGTCGAATTGGCCCTCAACTGGTGACTGCGGGCCGCTGGGTGCTGGGCTCGGGGAACCAGAGTTCGCATGCTTAATAGAGCCAAATGAATTCAATTGCGGGAGAGGCGATGTCAGCGGTGGTGATTGGCCACGCAAAGCGTACACTGGCTGGTGCACTCGATCCTGGAGATTGCCAGCACTCTTAGTGCTCTGCAAAAATGGTGGAGTCTTCTTCCCTGACATGGCGCGCTGGCGCTGAATTGAGTTCAATCGAGTGATGGCTGAAGTTTGCTGGTCTTGTATGTGCTGGTCCAGCCCCTGCTCATACAATCTCCGGGTTTTTGTGTTCGACCTGTCCAAACTCGGCGCAGAGACCGGCGCCGGGGCCATTGAAATCGCTGGGGCATAGGCAGGCGAAACAGCTGCGCTGGATACTGCTGGTTGTGATGCGATCGAAGTCGCTGCAGTCGATGAGCGAGCAATAGAATGCGCATTTGACGAAGTTGTCGACCTCTTTCTGTCATACGACGACAGTGATGGCGAGTGAGACAGATCCTTTGCGGAATCATTCAACAGGGAGCGCTGTCCATCATCATCCTGGTCATCAGGCTCGGCCTTGTCTAGACCAAAGTCAAAGCCCTGGCTCTCGTTCGAGGGTCGTGGGAAATGGCTCTCGTCTTCCTCTCTCTGCTTTTGTCTGTACTTCTGAAAGGCCGAGTAGCTGACATCGTCGTCGTACACAGGCCTTCCCAGGCTTTTTGTGGATGCTGCGCCACTTGTCGGAATCCTATAAACTTTCTGGCCGCCGCCGAAGAGCATGTTGTCTTCAGATGTTTCGAACGGCCGGGATCGACTCATGATGCTGCCTCCTAGTGCTTCGGCATCGCTGCCGTAGCCGTCTTCCGAAAGGTATGAGTGCTCCCGATTATCATGGGTAAACGGCGGTCGAAATGAGCCGTGAAGCGATGACGACTCGGCGATGTCAGCCAGTCCTGATGAAGGGAAGCCGAAGTCTGCCATTCGTGACTTCCTCCTAGGATGTAACACGCTGTCGTCAGCGGCCTTGCCAAGGGTGGAATTCGGGTCGTCTTGTTCCCTTAGCATGCTGAATCGCGTTGATAGACTGGGCATGATCAAGCTGGTTCTGAATTCGTCCGTCGATGGCAAGGCAAAAGACAGGTCGAGTTTCGGGCGCACCTCGGGCGCCCTTTTGGTCTTCTTCCATCTGCTGTTGGAAGATTTCTTAAGTGTTGGTGACGTTGGCTGTGATAGTGAAGGGAGCGTCTCATGGCTGGCGTTGCTGGCATTCGCCCCATCGGTCCGCTTCTTGAGGAATTTATTCATTGTGAGGCTGAGAAAGTCAGTACATGTTCGTGGTAAGTGAGGGACTGCCGAGTACGAAGCAGCATCATCCATGATGAGGTGCATCTGCAAAGCGGCAGGGACAGGACATTACGTACAAAACGAATGTGGGTAGAGGTTGGTTCGAGGGTTCTGGGTCTTAAGACACCGGGTCCGCAGAGTGCGACCTCACGCGCACGCAGCGAACCTCACTTGCTGCAGTCGTTTGCAGCGCTGAGATTGTTCGCAGGAACGGAGTCTGCTCAGTGAAGCCCACTGTCCGTTCCTCCCACGATGCAGTGGTCTGATGCTCGTGCGCCGGATGTCCTCCTATGCGTAGTGTCGCCGTCTTCCAAATATGCTGCAATCGAGCATTGCCAATGGGCTGCGGTACGAGGTTGTTGAGGTTCCGGTGCTAGGCAAGTCGTACTCGGCGGCGAGTGTCCGGTTGGTGCAGAGTGCTAGCAGCAGAGCTGCAGTGATGGTGCGCGCGCTGCAGGTACCCTTCAACTGCAGCGTATCGGACGTAGGAATGCGGCAGTGAAGCGGACACAAACAGCTGAGGATGCCGGGGAATTCGATTCGATGCCTTGCAACTTCAAACTGCGCTTTCTTGGCTTCAGCTTCGTCGCCTCTGCCCCTCGTCGACGTCCAGACTCGGGTCAATCGGTGGTTCAGGTGGTGTTGGTCGCAGGCGCAGAAAACGTGTGCGTGTGCGGCAAGAGTGCTTGCTTTCCTTGGGAGCAGTTGAACTTGGACGCGCTTCGCTGCGCGTGTGCAGTGGCCGTTTGCTGATGACTTAGGTACACTTGCACGGATGGGCGTCGCGGGTGGACGGCTCTGCCAACCTTTCTCGTCGCCTCCAGTTTTTGCTTCCCTGTCTAATTTCCAACCGCACGCGACTCCTTCGCGTTACGTCAATGGGTCGATTGGTCGTGGCACAGTGGCGGCGCTGCAATTATACGTGAATTAACGTGGCATTGTATTGCAGAGAGAGACGAGCGAAAGAGAATTCCAGTGTGCATCACCGTTCGGTCGGCGCCTCTCCGCCTGTAACCCACGAGAGCCTGCCGTCGCCCTGGCTCTCTTCAATTCTGTTTCACCTAAGGTGGCCCACGAATTTCAGGGGTAGATGGCTCTTTCAAGGGAGTCCTGCAAGGTACCCGGTAAACAAAGTTTCCGTAGCGGCGCACTTGCTTTCTCCAATGACAGGACCTTAACTCAAAATTCTCGCGTCTATAATGCCTGCCCATAGCTGCACATCCGAACTTCTCCTCGGCGATGCAGTTGCCAATTCTCGCGCAGTCAGCAGTACTTACAGTGCCCGCTGCAATCGAGAAAGATGCGTCACCAAACGCATATCGGGAGCCTCGTCAGGGGCTGTCCCACAAGCTGTGCTGCATCCTGGCACAATCTTCGGCATCGACCTCCGCTGCATGGCCGTTGCCGAAGCGCAAGAAGCGCATCCTATCAAGCCTCCGTTTCCGACCCAGGGGGCGTCTCTAAATCCTTTTCCACGGCCGCTAGCAGAAAGCCGGTTCGTAGGGCCGGTGGCTGCGATTGATCGCTTGACGTTTGGACTTCATCACAGGAGACCGCGCCTGCTGTTCTGGCCGCTGGCCCCCATGTTGAAGAGGCAGAGCCAGAAGGAGAGCTCGATCAGCAATTGTGCCTTGCAGCTGTCCTGCAGCTTAGGCTCGAGCTCGAAGCTGCGTGATGTGAGGTGACGAGCAGAGTTCTCACACACCAGAGTGGCGGCTTCTTCTGGTGCGTTTCATGTGCGCACGAGGTGCCGCTGATGTCGAGAAGCATGGCACCGCAAAGCCAAGCACCTTACGTGAAGGCAGCAGTATCCTTGCACCAGAGCTTCCGCGATTTGGAGGAATTTCTAGAAGAAGACATCGCGCCGTCAATGGCAACAGACTACGTCCTTGGTCCAAATCGCATATGAGAAGAGGCCTACCCTTGTTGCTCTGGCCAGATGACAATCAACATCTGGCTTTCTCTGCCGCTCGCCCAGGTAACACAATCGATGGCAACACCGCCGTTTAGGTCCGTCTGCATCTTGTGGAAGCCCGAATGACCCGACTTGGACCAGGTGTTTGTGCACCTTGTGCTTGATGAAGCAGTGCCATCACCGCTGAGGTCACCATTGCTAGCAATCGGCGTCTCAGATGTTCAACGTATCCCGAACCAGAGCACGTTCCCGTCCCGGACCGCCAGATCGAGCCAGGATCTCTTCATCTGGTCACACGCTGGGAAACATCTCTCACAATTTACGTTTCTGGTTCCTGATCGACTGCCAGAAACTGCAAGAGACTACGACCGAATCTGACGAGGGACGGTCTCATCGCGTGCCATCTATTTTCTGCACATCCTTCAAGAGTTAAAAAGCATTGCTCAAATCAATGGGCTCACCCGACTACGCCCTTCTAGTGAGGACTTCACTCCGCTCTTCCAATAAAGCAATATAGAAATCTTCACGCTTTTGGAAGTGTAGTCGTCAATGCTTACTCGATGTCTTACTTTCGACTTCGCAAGCGCGATATAGTCGCGTTTTGGTACCGTTTGCTGTATACCGGGCCGAGACGGTGAGGCGCGCACTTCGACGATCGCAGCCGACTTATACAGTCGTATTAAGCGAGACGACGGTGGAGCCGCTAGCAGGGGCAGCGGACCTCCCCAGCCCCGGTATGGCTAAGCTCGTAAAAGATATAATAGCTTCCTAGATCACCTTATTAGGGTGTTTTATCTCTTGGCGGCGAGAGATATAACGGTATACTGTCTGCTCAGAGTTAACACCGTATTGGATAGGGGTACCCCTGTCCGCCAGCTCGCTTAACACGACTGTATGAGCTTCACCGTCTAGCCGAAGTTTCCAAAGCCTCGCACTTGGGTCTTATACAAACGTCCGCCTTTCCCATGCGGGCATTGCTGGTCATGCCAAGCTTCTCCGAACTGCTGCTCTCGCAGGCACGAGCGACGCAGCCTCGGACTCACTCTAGATGCGAGGATGAAGGTTCTCTGAGAGGTGAGAATCGCGAATGCCTTGGTCAAGCACGTCTGGGACCTGCTCTGGACCAGCTTGGGCGTCAATTGCTAGCCCGCAACAACCAAGCTACGCGCAAAATCTGGCAGGCGCAGATTTGGTCTCGGTGTCCTGGGACTCGGTACATCAGCGCATTCTGCCGTGCCGTGTACCACGACTCGCGAGACTCTAGGATCTGTGGAGTGCTTTGCCGGCAAACGGAGCCTCGGTGGCTCTGTCGCTGCTCATCTCATCTCACGAGATGAACGGCTGCCCATATGCTCGAGAGTTAAGCCAAGATTTGTGGATGAATCATGAGATAGCTCATGATCATATCAAGCTCACTGCTAGGCATGTACTTTGCTTTGCCACTGTTTAATGAATTGACGCATTAGCATCTGCAGGCGGTTATACAAAGACTGGTCGAACCCTGATCGTTTCTGATGTTGCCCAGCAACGGAGATCGATTTGTACAGTGGTGTTTTTTGAAGTGGCCATGGTCAGTGCGCTGACCAGGGTTGGCGGTACATGGCACCTCTCTCTCCAAGGCGTGTAGTAACCGCTTGGGGGTAATCAGTGTAAGAATTGCAACGAAT